>LACB01000430.1:0-23589 GCA_030142185.1 Penicillium thymicola
CCCACGCCTTACCTCTTGATCACACGTCCCACGTTCCGTGTGGTTAAAAGGGGAGAAAAGGGGAGAAACCGGTGAAGTATACCGGAAAGTGGTGAAAGTGGTGAAATGTCGCCCAAAGTCGAGAAAATCAATAAAAAGTACTCCGTTACACCCCCACTTGATCTTAAGGCGTTCGATAGTCTTAAACTTGATCACATAGGAAAGAGTAGTGGTCAATGCAGACGCTAGTAACTGATAGACTTGATCTCCGTCATGGTAGATCATTGGGGAATTAATGCATTTTAACCGTTGCCCCTCCTTTAAGACTCTCTCCTTTTGGGGATTGGAAAGGAGAATGAGAATATACAGAATATACCAATGCAGAATACAGAATACAGAATACAGAATACCTTTCACCCTCTATTACTCCCCCTCTTCTCTTCCCCCCCTCTTCCCCCCTCTTCTATCCGGGACTTTGGTCTTAAAACAGAGTGCTGTCAGTGACACCCTCTCCGAGCGGGTAGAAAGGAAAGGGATTGGATTCCAATAGTGAAAGGAGACTCTTCTTTTTTTTTTTAATTTTTTTTTCCTTTATTTTCTTTTATTTTCCTTTTTTTCCGCAGAGGGGTGGCAGTGTATACCAATCAGGTCTAAGTAAGGTGGAAGATTGACGGATCGACGTCGGTGCCCGCAGCCATTGCCAATAGTCGACCTCGGCGTGGACTATGTGCATTCCGAGTACGGGAGTACATGTACTCCGTATTTTTATTTTTTTATACCTTTATACCTTTAATTATCTAGATTCAATATATTTATATATATTTATATATATGTGTATATATGTATATATAAGATAGTACCTGGGTAAGATAGGGTTGCAATCGGGAGTGACCATCACGTTTTTTTTTCTTTTCTTTTTTGGACTCTTATAAGGTCAATGTTCTTTTGACCTTGGAACTTCTATATCTTTCGTATTGAATTTCATTGAATTTTCCTATTTCCTATTTCCTATTTCTAGGTAAATTAATATAGACATGACTCCACAAAAATATTCCCGGCAGTTTAATGATCTCCCACTTATAAACCCTTTAAATCCTACCTACCCTGGAAACTCTTTTAAAAAACATAAATTCCCTTATTCTCCGACCCACCCGGGCAAATCATTGTATGACCGAATCCTTTTTATGTTCCGTCTAGGGGTTACTGTTACAGTCAACCGCAGATCAGAGATGTAAAGGTCTCACAGGGTTTTTGATGGTTCGTGAGTCGGACAACTGCAGGCACCGTAATTGTCCCTTTTTTCTCCTTTTTTTTCCTCCTCTTCTTTTTTCTTTTTAGGTATTTTCTGGAAATAGTGTGCGGGTGTGAGATAACTGAGTCTCGCAATAATCAGTTGTCTCTGTGATACCCACCGTTGACTGCGTTTTTCCACCCCCTCTCTCTTTTTCTCTGCGACTGTTGGATTCGGACCTTTCACCTTTTACTTGAGTGGTTTGATATCTAAAGATAAAAAAAGGCAAGGGTCTTTAAAAGGGTCTCAAAGAATTCACAGGGTTCAAAAGATCTCAAAAGAATACTCCTCTCTAAAGAATTCTTCGTTTACTTTATTTTCCGGGGACCCCAATAGAGATGTGGCTGCAGCCTTCTGCCGCCTGGGGCGATCACATTCGATCACATTGCCCTTTGCCTCTGCGCGTGTGTATCACTGACGATCACCCATCCCTGGCTTTAGAACTGCAGGATTCCAGAGTGATCTCACGTCATGAGAAGGGAATATGTTGATGGGGTATTCATTGATAGCTACGGATATGGGTACATAACTAACTACCCTGCATGCTCAATATTCTGTATATAGTATGTAATATAACATATAAAAATGGTATAATAGTACAACAGTACAACAGTATAATAGTATAATAGTATATAATAGTATATAATAGTATAAAATAGTATAATGATTCAATAAGTCATACATATTACATAGGCTCGGCAGGATCCGACCAAGGGAAAAGGGGTGTGGAACATGCGGCACGCGGAGCAGCAAGGGGTCTGTCACCCCGTTCATGCAGGATTAAATAGTCTGTACAATTTATACGGTTGGTTGTTTTCTGAATCTTTTTCATCTACCAATCATAACCACCTTCACCTATTATTTGTGCTATTTGTACTATTTGTACTATATGTGTGTGCCAAGTCCTACCTCTCCCGGGATAGTGTTTTATTCTCTAGCCGCCAAAAGTCCAGATTCGATTAATCTGTCAAGTGGAGTAAATAATGACTAGAACTAGGATCAGAACTATTAAATCTTTTAAATTTGAATCCCTGATCAGATCAAAATTCGCCGAATCATTGGTTCCTAGCGCTAAATAGTTTCTGGTGATTACGGAGATTATTCGGGGGAATTCTCCTAGTCTCAACGTTTAAACACACATGACAATATCTAGTTAACTATAGTTTCTATAGTTAACTAGTCTCTACTTCATATATAGTCTCTATAGACCCTCCAACCACCTGAAATTGGCTTAGTAGGATCGGCAATTCTGCGAACCCTTCAGAGGATATTTGGGATGAACCTCCTTTGACCGTGACTAAAGGGGGAGGTCCGAGTCCACTAGGGGCGTGATTGGGCTTATATCACATCTTCCTTCATCACGGCCTAGGTTGATCTACGGTTTAAACGTGATGGCCTGCATCGCCAAGTTCCAATGTTGAACTAGCCAAGTTTCCAATCTGACCTCGTATACTCCGTAGGATCGAGTCTAGGCTACACAACTTCTTCCCATGTGGTGAGCTGGCTGGTTCCTAAATCTCGGATTCATATGGACATCGACACTGAAGTAAAAAAAATCTCCGAACACAAATTTGTGGTATCTCTGCAATATAGACATCCAATCTACAGTAAATGCTTCCTTCCCCCCCTGTCTCCCTGATCCCTTAGCGTCTCTTCGACGGCCGAGCATTCTTATCGCGACGCTGTTGCACCTGGTTCCGCGACTTGCGAATATCCTCCGTAGACCGAAGTTCGCTCTTTCCACCATATGCCGCTCCACCCAGCTTATCGTGCTGACGTTCGCGAGCCGCATCGTTCTTCTTCTTCATCTTGTCGTAGTCGCCACGTAGAGGATCAGCACGCTTAGGCGCCCGGTCTTGGTTGTGTCGGAAGCGTCCACTGCTCATGCGAGAGTTGATGTTGTTCATAGCAGGCGTCTCGGCCTCGCCAACACGAGGCATCCGCTCAACGCGCTTGCCCTTCTTCCAGGCTTGGAAGCGACCGCTGCGGAAACTGGCGGCGATCTTGGCACCACTCTCACCGCGCACGAGTCGGCTGCCCTTGGAACCGTCCTCGTCGTTCTGGCGGGCAACATACTTCTTGTGTCGTTTGTCCCAACGCATGATGGAACGCGCTTCGCCGAAACCACGCTTGCCTTCGTCGCCGTTGAGGTCCATGGTCGCGTTGCGGGAGTCGCTAGCAAAGTTCGAGTTTGTACCCGAGTGCACACCGTAAGCCTTGTCTTCGGCCATGTCGTTGTGTTGAGGTTTGTAGCCCATGAAATAATCGGGGTTCTGGAATGCTGCCGCTGCGTCCTTCTTCTCTCCTTGCTTGGACTTGGAGTTGTACGCAGAGAAAGTGACCTCGAGTTCATCGTCGGATGCCTCTGACATGTTCTCGCCGGCTTGCTCGGGAATATCCTCGTCCTGCACGACACCATCCTCGCCGGGAGTGGGCATTCCAAGTGCTGCCAACTCGGCCTCTGCCTTGAGATCCGCCCGCTTTCTCTTGTTCTCGACAGTAGTGCGGATTCGGCGAATGGTGTCAACGGCCTCGTTGTCAGCCACCTTGCCACCTCGTCGGTTGTTCGCCTCGAAAATCGTTTCATGGGGCCGGTAACCACCAATTCGGGCAAGCATACTCTCTCGCTCTACCTCCCTCTCACTGGTTGCATCGTTGAAGAGCGGGTGGATCTCAGCCCAGTGATCGGAAGAAACAACCTCCTTCGACCGCTTTGCACTCTCGGCGGAGGCCGAATTGCGGGTTCGCAGATACAGTTTCTCTCCCTTTTGAGACACTTGCTTCTGCCCGTGAATATCTACATCATCGTCGAGCACTTTCTGTACCCATTCGCAAGTGCGAGAGACTGGCTCTCTCGGCAGTGTTCCCACGACAACATCCTCTGCAAAGTTAAGTTCAGTGCCGTACTGACGACCGAGAACCAACCTGCGTCCCAAGAACAACTGGAGATCAAGAAGATAGGGGGCATCTTTGTCGCGAACAAGACTGTAACTCCAACCCTTTTGGCCTGCACGAGCAGTACGACCGACACGGTGAATGAAGATCTTGGGCTGTGAGGGGAAGTCGTAGTTGATAACGTTGGCAAGAACAGGAATATCAATACCTCTGGCGGCCACATCGGTGACGACCAGGATATTTGAGATGCCGGATCGGAAGTTTTGGACATGGTGATTACGAGCAGTCTGATCTAGGGAACCGTAGGCGTAAGAGGTGGCAAACCCTGCCTCAACGAGAAGAGCATAGAGATAGTCGACGTGGTGCTTGGTTGCAGCGAACACGATGGTTGAATGCGCGGTAGGCGACTCCTTGAAGCCGCTTGGGAGGCGGACATCCGATCTCTTGCGCTTTCTTGTGGGGTTCTCGGCTTCTTGGCGTAATCTTCCGCCAATATATGTCTCACCAGTAGGCATCTTGATAATGTTGTGCAGAATGTGTAGTAGGGCACCTTCTTTGTCTGATGACTTGATAGCAAAGAAGGCATTTTGTAGATCGGGAGAAACTTTGTTTTCCGTGTCCAGACGAATCAGACTTGGCTCTTGCAGACCAGCGCGTGCAAATTCGACAAGTGACTTGGGCAACGTGGCGGAGAATAGAAGAGTCTGGCGGTTGGTGGGTAGGCCGTGCAAAATCTCCGTCAACTGTGCGGCGAAACCCATCTCGAACAGTCTGTCGGCTTCATCAAAGACAACATACTTGATGCTAGAGAGATCCATGTCCATCTCAACCTTCAAGTGCAAGAATCGACCGGGTGTCGCGATGATGATATCGGGGTTGTTGGCCATCATTCCGAACTGATCTTCCAGACTGTCACCACCAATGAGAAGTACTGATGTCAAATTCGTTCCCTTGCCCATCTCCTTGACGACCTTCATGGTTTGCAGAGCCAATTCACGGGATGGGGACATGATGAGAGCACGTGCACCGAACGCGGTGCTGTGGCTCTTCAACTTCTCAATCATAGGAATAACGAACGAGGCAGTCTTTCCGGAACCAGTTCGAGCCATACCAACAACATCCTTGTCGTCCATGATCACGGGAATAGTCTTTCGCTGAATCGGGGTAGGTACGGAAAATCCTTTGCGGGTAATCGCTTTCAGTAGAGTCATGCTGAGACCCATTGCCTGGAAACCACCTCCCTTCTTCACCGTACGGCCCTTGAGATTTGCACCCTTTCGGTTGGCGGTAGCCTGAGAGTTCGCAATGAAAGCTGCATCGCCGTCGTCTTCGTTTAAAAAGTCAAGATCTTGGTTGGTATCGGGCTTCTGGGTTTTTTTCTTGAGGGGTGGCTTTGCGCCACCATCGGAATCGCTGTCATTTTCAAAAAGGGATTTCGTAATGTCGAACTCGACCTCCGACTCTGCGGGAGAGGCGGCACGGCGAGGCATGGTTGCGGTATGCTGTGTCGACTGATATGGAAATGCAGTGATAAGCGTTAAACCGCTCGGCTCTTCAATGGCCGGGGAATATGAAAACACAGAAGAGTTTGCAGTGATTGAATACTGTATCACAAAAACAAATACTCGACTGCTCAAACTTCAGACACCTGAAGAAAACTCGAGTCACTTATCTCGCCGTCTTTCTGTCGCAAAAAAAAAGTTGAAGAACGGTAGGCGGTGAACAGCGGATCAACCATCACCCGTGTGCAAATCGAGCAAACAGAATCTATACAATTTGCGCTGAATCTAGAAATATCATCGTAGAAACATTGACGTATTTCGAGGTTAAAAGGTTCAGGGTGAAAAGATACTATTCATATGATATTTCTGGACAGAATATGTACCCCCAATGTGCCCCAATGTACCCCAATTGCGGCTCAAAATATTCAGCAGCTACTTAATGCGCAGTTCAGCTGGAGTAAGACACATTAGGCATGTCGTTTTCATATCCCAAAGCAGTGACCACTTTCAAAATGAAAATAATGGAAATTCGAGAGAAATTGATTAGTATAATGTAAAAATAGCATATATCAATGTTGAAGTTGAGAACGCAGGCGACTATAAAGTGGATGGGGTTCAAATCGGAAGGCGGTCTTCACTGGCAAAACACGGTCCCCGCGACGCGTGCAACACGCTCCCAATTGAGTAAAATGGTGTTGAAGAGACGGCTGTACCTTGATTTTTCGCCTTTACAACACAACACACAACATGGGTATGTATCACTCCCAATCTAACCCGTTAACCAGTCATTATCTAACAATGCTGATAGACGGAAATTACAACAATTATAGCTCCTTCGGCGGCGGCGGCGGCGGTGGTGGAGGATTCATGCCGGGCGAGACGAACAGTCCCGCGGGAGGCAAGGTATACACATGATCCTAGGCTTCTAGATACAGCGAACACCAACTAATAAAATCCAGACTTTTGACCGGGACAACAAAACACTTCGTCCCGTGACAGTGAAGCAAGTCCTCGACGCCTCGCAGCCCTTTCCCGAAGCGCCATTCCAAATCGACGGCGCTGACGTCGCCAATGTCCTCATCATGGGCCAAGTACGCAACATCAGCTCGCAGAGTACAAACGTGACATACATAATTGACGACGGCACGGGCGGTGTTGAAGTCAAGAAATGGATTGACTCAGCCACCGCGGACAACATGGACACCGACGATGGCAAGGCGCCCGGCGATGGGAAGACTGAGGTCCAGCTCAACGGTTTCGCACGTGTCTTCGGCTCTATCAAGTCCTTTGCCAACAAGCGGTACATCGGTGCTCATTCTGTCCGGCCCTTGTTGAATGTCAATGAGCTGCATACTCATTTGCTCGAGGCTACTGCTGTGCATTTGTTCTTCACTCGCGGCCCGCCCGGTGGGGCTGGTGCTGCTGGCGGCAATGCTGGCGGGGCTGATGCTGTTATGGGTGGTGCGGATGACTACAGTGGTGGGCAGAACAAGGCTATTGCTTCGATGTCACTTGTTGCGAAGAAGATTTATAACTTGCTCAAGACTGAGCCTCAGGATGATACGGGCCTACACATGCAGGTCATCGCTTCTAAACTGAATATGCCTGCGACTGAAGTGGCCAGGGCTGGTGAGGAGTTGCTTGGTGCTGGTGTGATCTTCTCCACTATGGATGAACAGACATGGGCTATTTTGGAGTATTAGAGGGATGTGAGTGGTCATGCCTGTGTTATTCGTTAAAATTCACGTTCAGACTCCAATGATATCATGATTTGTCTTGTAAGACATCTGATAGAGCCCTAATTGCTCTATCTGTGTTCCTTTTTCAATATGTAGACAGAATTGAAAACAGGGCCGAGGTTTAAACCGAGGCTGGAACAGAAATCACTTGAAGCCACCGCTAATTCAGAACAAAATACAAAAGACATGCTGGAGCGATTTGACCACTTTATGTCTATCAACTAGATAGGTATCAAGTCATGACAACGCTTCCCCTCCCATATACCAACAGTCAAGTTAAGTCAGCTCATTCCTCTCTAGAGCTTCCTCAACCGAGCGATTCCAATTAGCTCGAGTGATAAAGAGGGCCTCAATGAGGGAAACAAGGGCAAGCGCAAGGGCAACCCCAGTCCACAAGCCCATAACACCCCAATTCAAATAAAATGTCGTTCCCATACTAAGAGGCATGGCAATCACATAGTAACAAAATAGTTGAATGTAACCGCCCACTTCTTGGCGACCCAGACCACGGAGAATACCGTTGCAGTTTGCCGCGAGAGCATCGAAAAGCTGGAAGGCTGCACAGAGCGGAAGCACCTGCGCTACAATTTCGACGACTTCGGGATCAGAGCTGAATAATCTGGGGATATACAATCGCAAACTGGAAAGAAGAACCATGTTGAACATTCCAACGACGGCTGCTCCCCAGAAGCTCACTTTCGCAGTGGTCTTTGCGGCATCGACCAAGGTAGCCCCAATCAGATTTGCTATCCGCGTGCTACCCGCAATGGATAGTGGGAACGGAATCTGCCATGTAATGCTGGAGATTGTTGCGAGAATGGATTGCGCTGCGAGTGCGGACGTGCCGAGATAGCTTGATGCCAGCGTCAGAATTTCAAATGCCAGACACTCTGCCTCGACCATGATCAGCCCTGGGAGTGCGAGACGGATCATAGGACCCCAGTTCTGGAATGCTCGTCTGGTAAATCCGCACCAGCACTCGGATCCCACGAAGAAATAAACGTAGGCGAACAGGCAGACCGGGAGGAGATTTTCGGTGATTACGACGGCGATTGGAGCCCCGATGAAGCCCCATTGAAGTTTCTGGTATCCGAGTCAGTATCATCCTCGTCCGAAGTCTGGAAAGTACTCACCCAGACCAAGAACCAGTTCAGGAAGGCATTAAGTGGCGCGCAGATAATCAGGACATACAGGGAGGCAGAAAATACACCCTGGGCCTGAAGGTATCGCTTGCCACTCTCGAAGAGAGCGAATGCCGGGGTTCCTAAAAGAGCAATTCTCAAATATAGACCTGCCATCTCGGCGACCTCTTTCTCCGGTACAATCTTGGCAAGGATATACTCCGAGAAATACCAAAGAACCATAATTGGAATGGTGATGACCCAAAGGAAATACACCATGCGCAGCATCTGCAGGCCCACCAGCTTTCTCTTCCCAGAACCATAGGCCTGCGCACAAAGCGTATCCAAACTAGTCGACAGACCCGAGTACACCGCATTCCCAGTAATAGTCACAGTCATACTCGCAAGACTGACAGCTCCAAGCTCTTCCTTCCCCAGATGGCCAATAGTAAAGATACTAGCCACAGTCAAAGAATACTGCAGCAAGAAAGTGACCATGAGCGGCAAAGAGTATTTCATAATAACCTTTGCTTCGCGCTGCCATGTCGTCTGGATCAAACCGGCTGCGATGGCTTCTTCCCATTTCCGGTCAATATCTTCCAAGTCCATTTCACTGTCCTCGGCATCCGCCGGCCGCTCTCCAAGTAGAGCAGTGATTTCGCTTGCCCTATCCGTCTCGGGATCCCTGCTTCTAGAGCGTCGAGAAGATCCACTTGGTCGTCGAGACTGGGATCCCTGGCCGATAGCAGCGGATAGCAAACCGCTCATCTTACGCTGCAGTCCGTGGGACTTGCCATGCGCATGCTCGGGCGCGATAACATTGTTATCACTCAATAGATGCCGTTCTTCTTCGATGACTTGCTCGCGCTCGCTTTGAGATAGGGATTGTTGTTCCCCGGCCCAAGGAATTACAGTCGAATGACTGACAGAACTGAAGCAACTGGGGCGGCGATATGAACTAGCTAAAGAGCGGGGATTGGTGCTGGTATAGCTACCAGCCGGGCGAGCTGTTGAGGTGTCAGAAGACTCATCGGTGGGTGTTCGATCCTCATCACTGTAGTCTGCGAGATCTCGTGCAATTGCCGAGGCCGCAATGGGCGAGCTGGATGTGAAAGACCGGCTAAATGGGCTTTGATGCTCGGCGGCATCCACCGAACGGATGTTCCGGGCCATGGTAAGGATGTAAGAGATGAATTGAGGCTGTGGGTGTTTTACTGCCACCGCATTATTTACAGCAAGATAAATTGAGCTACCTCGGGTCGTAATCTAGATGCTTGTAGCTTTGAAGATATTTAAAGAAGGCAAAAAAGCTTAGAGAGAAAAAGACGGTTAAAGCTAAATGCGGAGATGTATTTGTAATACCATAAATACAACCGGTTCGAGTTTAGACTTGCTCATATTGTGTTATTTACAGAAATGCAGATGACCATGTAGATAATGTAGATAATTAAACTAGATAGCTAACACTTCACTAAGGGGTGTGAGTCAACATTTGAACCTTCTAAAGGTCTACAATATAATTCAGGGTATGAGTTACACAATGTAGTGCACACCGCTAAGACGCAGTAGGAAGCTCGATGCGGGACAGTTTTTGTGGGCTTAACTTGGACTTGATATGGCCAATCATCACAATCACTTCACTGCCTTGCATCAATAGGTCCATACAGGAACTTGACTCTGATCATCCTACCACTTGTATGAAGTCCGAAGATGTCGATCATCAGATCATATGTATGAAGTACGGAGTACAACTTACGAAGATAACAAATGAGAAAACAATAAAAAAGACCGTGACATCATTCCTAAAACATTAAAACAGTATAGATCGTCACATGACCGGTCGCAGACCAGGACCCCAGGTTTTTCTCCAGCTTTCGGAGATGGTCGAGCTTCGAGTTGTCGAACCTCTCACCATGTCTACAACGGTGACACAAGTTGGGGGTATTCGTGCCCCCTTCAACCCTTTGATCAACCCGGTACATTCTAAGCCGGTTCTCGTGGAAGAGTAAGTCAAGTTGTTCAGCGCTGTAGAGATGGCCGGAGAGCAAAACACGTTGTCCAGTGGCTTGATTCCCTTACATTGTGGCGTACTTCAAATTCAAGACGGGCATTCTCCATGATTGACATGATTTCCATATGCCCCACCCCACATTCTGCCCCGGCCCAGTGACAGCCCGGTTAACGCTTCTGAAGACACATCGAGTCCCAGCACCACATCTTCCTCTCACGTCCTTATTTCGGTGCGCTTCTATTCGAAAACACCTCTTCCGACGCCCGCGACCACTGCGCCAACGAGCGCACTTTCCTTTCATGGCTCCGTCTGTCCATGTATCTGGCCGTGGTATCATTGGCCATCATCATCTCCTTTCATTTCCGTGAACAACCCACCGGTCTAGAGAGACGCATGGCCTTACCCCTTGGAATCATTTTCTGGCTTCTGAGTTTGGCCTGTTTGGCTAATGGGTTTGCGAATTACTCGCGTACTGTCAAGAAGTACGCGCGCAAGGCGGCTCTGGTGCAGAGTGGTTGGAAAACCCAGGTTGTCTTTACGGTCGTTGGGACGGTGATCTTGGGCAGTTGCATTTTGTTCTTGTCCACGGGTCCAGCGTAGTAATGGTCATGCTGGGCTTGGACTTTTCGATTTATCTTATTAGCGCTGGCGTTGGTATCATTCTTGGGCGTTTTTGGTTGCTTGTTACATTCATTATTGCATTAATGTATTCATGTCTCGACCAGTTCTCATTGGGATTACGGTGGGAATATTCTTCAACACGAGTAATTCAGGACCAAATCATTGAATATGTATGTTCTTAATTTCCTAAAATAAACCGAGAGGCCAAATATCGGAAGAAGTGATGTCGTGAGAATCGTCTCGTGTGCAAAGGTATATATATTTCCATGAGTCTCGTAAAGGAGGCAGGCTTGCCCCGAGGAATGCAAAGATGACAAAAAGAAACAGCGCACAAACCGAATATGGAACCGAAATGGAACCGAAATATGCGATAGACTATGCATCGGATCTTTTACATTCGACGAATGTCCTGCTCGTTCTTGTACTTATCCAGGGCCGGTGTACCAAGGTGGCTCCACCACTCGAACAGCATGGAGTTGCAGATAAGCTTGAACCAGGGGGTGAATTTCAACCCGGGTTGCTCGAACATTGCCTTAAGCTCATCAGCTGAGACATAGGTAGTGTCTCGGACCTCGTTGGGGCTGGGCTTCAGATCAACATCGGCCTGGATGAAGAGGATATAGTCCACTGGCGAGATGTCAGTGTTTCCATTTATCGAACCAACTATGCATTGCGCCATATAACATACCCTCGTGTTCACCCCACTTTCCATCACTGGGGGCCTTGTAGTGAATTCTCGTGAAAAATTCAAACTTGTCCAGGGGTACTTGCTCTGCCTTAATGCCCAGTTCATGGTCCAGCTTGCGTTGCGCAGCACGCTTCACACCCATAACGGCAGCATCCAACTCAGCTCCAGTCTCACCAGGAATTCCAAGGGGGTGTGAGCAGCAGGTGTTGGTCCACATGTCGGGGAAGGTGATCTTCTCGGTGGCGCGTTGTTGGAGCAGAAGACGCTTATTGGAGTCGAAAAGGAAAACCGAGAAGGCGCGGTGAAGGAGACCCTTGTCGATGTTGGTCATCAAATGGCCTATGCAGATGCGACTGTTAGTGATTTGTCTCGTATGTTATGCGTCACTACCCCGCCACTCTGTAGGTGATTATGGGGTGTAGGACGTACAGAGCTTCTTGCTGGCGCTTCCAATTGGCCGGTCATTGTTATCCAAAACAATGCAGACCTCATCCATCAGACGGACCTGCTCTTCATCGTAACCCTCAAGCTCGCCGCCGCGTGTAGTGTTTGTTTGGCTTGTGGGGAGGATTTCACGGGCGAGCGATGTATCGACCTCGGGGAAGAGAGTGGCAACATTGTCCGCCGTTATCTCAGGTGGACATGTGATTGTAGTGGTTGCGCTCATTTTGGCCGAAATATTGAAGTTGAAAGAAAGTAATGAATCCCAACAGAAAGAAATCACAGGAAATGCGGCGTTAGGTCAAAGGCGGCAATGATCGGCAAAACTGCGTCTCTCCGATGTTTGCCTTCATTGGGAAATTCCAAGCTCGGAAAAGGAACTTCTGGTCGATACATTCTACCAAGAACCTTGAAACTACCGATGGGATTACGCAAAGTGCTATATGTATAAAAAAATTGCATTCAAGGCTAGACCTTCGATATGCGAATATCAGAAGCCGCATCAGATTGCACTACCAAGTCATCATATCATGGGCGTCAAGATAGCACATTGATCACTTCAGTTCAAGGAGACTGGTCAGCTTCTCTAATTCTGCAACTTCCTCTAGTCCTAAAAGGCCCAACTTCTCCCGCCGAGTTGGCGCATCTGGGTCAAATACAGGCTTTTCAGCAAGTGAAGTTACCCGTGTGCCGTGTCTAGGCTGGGATCCCTCATAATCCCAGCTGGCGTTATGGATCGTGATACTATTGAAGAATAAGCTTCAAATTAAAGAGCTTGCTTTCTTAGGATATTGACTAACCGGTTGTCCCACAATGCACTCGCGCGTGGATTCCACTTAAACCGAACTTGGATATCAGGGTTCTTCTCATAAACGTCGTATAGGTATCCCAGAATCACATCACTTTCGGCCTTGTCAAGACCAACGATTCGGTCTGTCATTGCCCGGTTTACCCACAGTGTCTTCCAGCCTGTAGCTGGGTGGACACGGACAATCGGGTGCTCGCGCTCTATATATTGAGGGCCTGCTTCCCGGTTCCTACGATCGAGATATGGGTGAGCTGAGCGGTAGATGGCAGTCCTTCCGTCAATCAGCTTGCGGAATAAAGGCGATAGCTTCTCATATGCCGCGTATCCACTCGCCCAGAGGGTATCGCCTCCGACTGTTGGCACAGTATCGTTGTGGAGATGGGTCACACCAGCGGGCTGTCTCTCGTGCACGAGATCGCTATGCCACCGAGACGCTCCTCCCGGCCGACGGAAGCTTGCTGGTCTCTCTGTTTCCTGCAATGCTGGCCACATTACAGTCACGCCGGGGATGCCAGGGACATGGGGCACTTGAGGCTAAAAGGGAAAAGAGAAAACAATTGGTGATTGGCACATGGATTCGCTGGGTTGGGCAAAACATACATGAATCTCAACCTCTCCGAACCACTCTCCCAGTTGCTTCTGTTGTTGAGGAGTGATATCCTGGTCCCGGAAGAAGACAACACTTCGTTCGGCAATCAATAAGCCTAGCTCATCCTTCTGCTGGTCTGTCAGATCCTTCAGCTGCAATCCAACGATTTCAGTTCCGATGTGTCTAGTCAACGGAATCACTTCCTTGGCCGCGGATAGAAGTGCTTTCTTCTCGGGATCGGCTCGGCTGCCGGGGTCTACATGGACGCGGTCATAGTCCCGCACGTTGTAAACATCGTCAATATAGAGAGGACGAGATGGCCGGTACGGGTAGCCGTCACTGAGATCAACCCCAGCCTTTTCTAAACGTTCTCGTGCAGGCCCAGGAAGACCGAGGGTGTCCTTCTTGGGCACTGCGACGTCGACGATACGTGAATCAATTGGAGCAGGAGCCATGATAATAGATAGTCTTCGGAACTTTATAATTCTGGCGAGTTCTAATCGATATCAAGCCTGTACTATATACATATTTTAGAAATGTCGATTCTCTTATTGATCAACGTTGTAGCGTTGTACTGCCTAGGATTTGAGCACATCATCGTCATCACCCATTACGCCTTTTGTGGGCCACGAATGTTACTTTTAGTTATCTCCGGTTGCCATTCTCATACCCCTCTTTCAGAATTCGATGTAAATTGTCCAATCTATACTTGTTTGTGTACATTAATTCCAAGCGGGGACCCCCGATGTCACAATCCTTGATCAAAATCACGAGGATTTTTAATATCTGATTCTCTGCCGGTTTTTCCGGAAAGTATTGCGATATATCAGCCCATATTGTCGTTTGGAGGGGCCATAAGTGCGGAAATAATCCATGTAGGGACGGATAGGCAAATTATCTCTTTGATTTTCTTTTTTTTCTTTCATTTCTGTGAAAATAATCATGAGTGATTCTGTTCGAGTTGCTGTTATTGGGGCTGGTATCAGTGGAGTGGTCACTGCTGGCCATCTTCTGGCTGCTGGAATTCAAGTGACTGTTTTCGAGAGAAACAATGCAAGTGGTGGAGTGTGGTAAGATCGTGAATCGTCTGTTTTTGATCTGAAATAATGGACTAAAACTACGTAGGCTTTATGACAAGCGTGCTCCGATTGAAGCTCAGTACCCATCACCAAGACCATCCGCTTCACAGGAATATGTGAAAGATGCGAGGGAAGGCAATGAAAGAAAGATCTTACTTCATGCACCTCCAGGGTAAGATCCAATATCTCTTTTTCTTTTCAATTCTTCTTTTTCACATGGCAGTTATACTCACTATTACCTAGGCCTTGTTATGAAAGTCTTACTAATAATGTCTCGACTCCTTTACTTCAAACGAAACTCAACGCATGGCCAGAAGGGACTGGTCCTTTTGTGAAGCATCATGTCCTCAAGGATTATATCCAAGATACGTCGAACAAGGCCGGCGTTGATGATATAACCAAGTTTGGCGCCCGAGTCACCCGAGTTCGTAAGGACGGGTCAACATGGACAGTTCACTGGAGCACACTGAGCGAAGGCCAGGATCCCGTTGAAAATGAGGAGTCCGCAGTAAGTTCTCATTTCTACAAGGGATTTTGTTTTCATTTTCAGAAGTGGTTTTGACCGGATCATAGACGTTTGACTCGGTCATTGTTGCCTCGGGTCATTATCATACACCTCTCGTCCCGAATATTCGGGGTCTACCCGAAGCAAAAGCGCAATGGCCCGAGAAGATCTTCCATTCAAAGTCCTTCCGAAGGTCAGAAGGATTCAAGGGAAAGGTAGGAGCGAACTCATTCCAGTATCGAGTGGCACTGGGCTAACTAAACTACAGAATGTACTATTACTCGGTGGAGGCGTCTCTTCCCTCGACATAGCCACTGAAATCAGTGGAACCGCAGACCACGTGTATCAAAGCACCCGAAATGGTGCCTTTGATTTGCCCGAGAGTGCACTTCCAAAAAACGCCTCAAGAATTGCTGAGGTTGAGGCATTCGAACCTTCTACATCGACATCCCCAAACGCCGAGCATTTGCCCTTGACCACACAACTCAAATCCGGGGAGACTTTGCACGATATAGATACAATTATTCTTTGTACAGGATACCAAATGGCACTGCCATTCCTGGATGAATATAATGACTACAGTCTATCTGCCGCCGAGGCAAGTGACAAGGTGCTTGTCACAGATGGTACTCAAGTCCATAACTTACATCAAGACATTTTCTACATCCAAGATCCCACGCTCGCATTTGTGGGCATTCCTTTCTACACCGCAACTTTCTCTTTATTCGAGTTCCAAGCTATCGCGGTGGCAGCCTTCCTGACTGGAGTTGCCCAGCTTCCATCCACTAAGAGTCTCCGCACGGAATATGAGAATCGCGTGAAAGAGAAGGGTCTTGGGCGGAGCTTCCATTCACTCAAGGACCAAGAACAACCATATGTTGTGGAATTGATTAAATGGGTCAATACTGGAAGAGCTGAGCATGGTTTGTCTCCGATTGAGGGTCATACTCAGACCTGGATTACAGAGAGGGCGGCTTTAAGCGAGAGACTCAAGTTGATTTTGGCGGGGAAGCTTTCTCGGGCAGATATCCTGAAAAGCCCATTGGAGGTGGGGGTGACTGCGTGAGGTATTTGAGGAGATATTGAATGAAGATATTGTAAAAACACACCGTTGTAGTCTTCAATATCACGTCCATCATCTCGAGTCGACTGGAACGGCTTATCCAAGTGCTGCCTACCCCACAAGCAGTCAAGCTTTCTTGTTCTTGCGGCGAAGTCTACTTCTATCCCTGGTGGCTTTGCTTTATGCTAATATTGATACTAAGGGAAGAATCTGCCGCGCATCGCCCTAGTTGATACAATATCCCGCGCTTGTATATCAGAAAGACCAAATATTAAGCTTACAGCTATATGTAATATAACATATTTCAATCAGATATGAAAATATTTGGGTCCTCCCATCACGTGTATGACGAGCTTAACTACACGGATGGTGAGTTCCTAGCGTGGTATGGCAACATCAACATCAACACAAATCATCCCTAAAGTCGGCAAAGTTCCGATTTGATTATGCATCTCACACTTGGAGGATTATGTCGAAAATACCTGCAGTAATTGCGCGAACAAGTCGCCCGGTCATTCGACCTGCTATGCAGATCAGCTACTCAGTGCGGAGTATAACGTTGGAAACTTGAAGCATGATTCACTCGGCTTTAAGCCCGATACCTCCTCCACTTTTATGCCGATATGAGCTGTTATGGGAGTGAGCGCTAGGATGGCCTCGCTAAGTTAGTACGTCCCTAGTATTGACCGGCCGTTAGACTCGATCGCTTTCCTGCGCTATAAGAATGTTCCGAGGGCTCTGGGCTTCAAGTTTTTTTTCTTCTTCTCACCATTGCCACGGAATCACCATGTCGCCAGAATCCCCTGCTGAAGCGGATGTTGATTCGACGACGCAGGTAGTTCAGAAACAGCCCAGGCGTAAATGGGTCAGCTACATTTGGGACACATTCGACAAGTCACCGGAGGAGCGTCACTTGCTTTTCAAATTGGATTCGGCCATTCTAACGTTTGCATCGTTGGGTAAGTCCAATTAAATTATTCGCTCTGGATAATATTAAACAGTTATAGGATATTTTATCAAGTATCTGGATCAAATCAATATCAACAATGCATTTGTCTCTGGAATGTACGGTACCATATGCATATTCGAATCTCGAGAGTTTGATATTGATAACTTATAGGAAGGAAGACTTGGGCATGTACGGCAATGAACTTAACTACATGCAGACATGCTGGACTATCGGCTACGTTATTGGAGAAATTCCCAGCAATATACTCCTCACTCGCATCAAGCCGCGATATTGGATTCCGGCTATGGAGGTAAGAAGTTTTGCTTTTCTGCACAAGAGCTGTATGCTTATACTCTCATAGCTTCTCTGGACAGTTCTCACAATGTCGCTATCCCGGTGTAACACGCCTACTCAGTTCTATGTTCTTAGATTCTTCGTTGGTATGCAAACACAGCCTATCAAGAACTCACTATACTATAGTGGGTTATTAACATTGCCCTACGATAGGCCTCGCTGAAAGTACTTTCTATCCGGGAATGCAATATATCATCGGTTCATGGTACCGGAAAGACGAGTTGGCAAAACGATCATGCATTTTCCACACGAGCAGCGGAATTGCCAGTATGTTTTCTGGTTATCTGATGGACGCGGTTTACCACCTCGGAGGACGAGGAGGCTTCAAGGGCTGGCAATGGTAAGAAAAATTGCAGAGTCTCGGCATCTTGTTATATACTAACTAATGCCTAGGCTATTTATTATCGATGGGGTCATTTCCCTGCCCGTGGCCATTAGTGGATTCTTTATCCTTCCCGATGTTCCCGAGATCTCTAATCCATGGTATTTGAGCAGAGAGGCAAGTTTTACTATTTCAAACCCCTGCCCTCTAGACACATATTAACATCGAAGTAGGAGGTCAATCTTGCCCAGACGCGAATGAAATTAGAAGGGAGACAGAACAGAGAGCCATACACGAAGTCAAAGCTAAAGAAAATCTTCACCTCATGGCACATCTATCTTCTGACCTTGCTTTATATGTGAGTCCAATTCCTAATTGGTCTAGAACGAAAAGGCTCACCCGTATTAGATGTTTCAATAATGGTGCCGCTGGAAGTCAGCCTATCTTCCAACAGTGAGTAATATCTGGACACAGTGCACTACCGGCAAACTTACTCTGTTACCTGGCAGGTTCCTCAAAAACTCCAAAGATCCTGTATATTCAATCAGCCAGATCAATTCGATACCAACCACCACCCCGGCGGTTCAAGTCGTGACAACCCTCGCTTACGCGTGGATATCAGATACTATCCTGAACGGCAGCCGTTGGCCCCCAGTCATCTTCGGTGCTGTGAGTATAACACCCTGTAAGGAAATATAGAAAAGTTCTAACACTTTGCCAGTGCGTCAACATCATAAGTTACGTCTCGCTCGCGGTTTGGGACATTCCGATAGGATGGAAATGGACTTGTTACATTATCAGCGGGGCTGGATACGGACTGAGTGGTCTGTTAATGGCGTAAGTTTCACAAATTCCCAGGGCTATCAACGTGCAAGTATCCTAACAAAATCACCACAGATGGGCGCATGAAATATGCTCTGAAGATAACGAGGAGCGGTCCTTGGTCATTGGAAGCATGAATGAAATGGCTTATGTTTTCCAAGCCTGGCTGCCTCTTGTCGTATGGCAGCAGGTCGAGGGACCGGAGTACCGAAAGGGCTTCATCACTCTCACCGTTCTGTCTGTTATCTTGATTATTAGTACTTTCGTTGTTCGATTCCTCCATAAAAGAGAGAAATTGAGAAAAGGGTAGGTATCTTTATGCCTTTTAAGGTTCGTGTCTATTGCTAACTGAGATTGTGGTATATAGGAATCAGAAATACGAGGCAGCGATGGAAGATAGTTCCTCGGATTCTCAAGAAACGACCCCTATTGAGACAAAGCCTACCAAGGCTTGAGATAGGTGCAGTTGATTTGTGATTGTTGAAAGACGGGTATAAAAAGGATGGAGAATAGAACGACTGACAGATCCAGCGAGAAAAAAGAAAAAGTCAAAAGCTCTCTCGATTCATCGAAAATTTCTACATTTCAAATAGAGTAATAGAATGGAAACTAAATTGTCTATAGTTACTATATGACGAGTTTGATAAGCTTAGCATTAAGCTAACAGCTGTTGTTATTTTCTTTTCTCAACCCGTTTTCACAGGTGTGTCAGACATGTTCTTAAAGCATTTCTTGATTTCTGTAAAATGGTTATATAGTCTGCACTCCATACGGGGTATAGAACTACCATCAGTGTCCGAACTAGAGTCGATGTAGTTCGTGTGATGTGTGATGGAGCGATATCCATGCCCATATCCATGGCGCAAGATCACTCAATCGGACATCCAGTTCTTCCAGGATCTTAAAACAAAATCCCAGTAATTCAACCCCATATCTTGTAGACTTCCGATGAGGTTTACAGATCTGACCGATAATCGGGATTATCCCTGCATATCGCCCCGGTACTACGGAGTACTCCGTATCACAGATCCTAAGCTAGCAGGGATGAGACTACTCCGTCCAACATTACAACATACAAGCAAACTTGGCAGATGCCCAGGACTTTCCATTGTCCAAATCTAAACTCAGGGGTAGATTATACATTATACGAACATACGAATAACTAAGTCGATAGGTCAGGCTAGGCACCCGTGTACCGATTGCAAAGCTATTGGCAGTATGAAGTAGTATTAGTGGCGCTATACTAGTGATGGGAGATTAACAGGGCACATTCCCCGGGTGGAGTACGTAGTACTCCGTAAGAGCGACAAAAATGCAAGATTGTGATAGCCCTATCACAACAACATTGTGTGGGACAAGGATTGCTTTGTTTCCTACTCCGTACCTAGTATTCCTAGGCTTGCCCCTAGTTCATTGCGGATACGGAGCACAGTAGGTATACTCCGTAGAGATCGGCATTGAGTCTTTTAGGCAAGATTGTCGAGCTTGGACGCTTCCTCTTTTTTTTTATTTCCCCCTTCTTTTTTTTAGTTTAGGGTCATAGCTCCATGGAAATCATAGAGATCTACAAAATTGAGAGTCATAGCAATATTGTGCCAAGACAGCTTTCCATAAGCTATATTGACCTACGTATGGAGTGCTCCGTAGTCAAATGTATCAATGTGCACTGTCTTTTTTCTTTTTTTTTTTTTGCTCACCATCACCTCTTTCGGGGAAACCACCGATAGTGTACCAAGTGCAAACGCCTCAACTCCAGCACCGCGGAGAGCCTATCGTCCTGGATAATATGACTGGATTTCCGGCCCACTTATTAAAAAAAAAAAAATCTCAGGGGCAAGAATCAAATAGGCCGGTCTGGAGTACCTCAACACTCCTCTATTGGGCATTCTATTCGGATGTGGTTTATGATCACGGACCATTTTCCAGATAGGCGAACAGACGCGATGTCTCCTGCGCGGCTGCACCGGAGACACAATTCCAAATGGTCGAAGTCTTGTCATTCGTCTCCACTTAATACGACTAGCTTCAGGAAGTAGTGGAGATAGCGGGGGTGGAATTGAGGATCTTTGGATAATAATATGATTATTTGTAGTTTAACGGGCAATTAAACATACGAGAATGGATTATCACTATATTTTTTTCCCGTGACAGTGTGACTGAACAAGGATTAATAGATTGCAGGAAGAGGTCAGGGCTGGGGAAGTGAGACATGCCCTATGATACCTGGAAGACTCTTTGGATTCGCGCTTTTTTTTTCGGGATTTGCAAATTTAGAGAAGAGAGGAGTAATGGCGTTAATAAGAGCACTAAGAGAGTTAGAGTTGTTTCACTTCCTTCAAAGATCGACTGAATGTCGAAGATGTCTACTGTTTTTTAGCGTGTGATTCGGCGTTCTTGAGGTGGAGCGCGGCAAGAGTCGAGATCCAACGGGCCTCGGGGAGTCGGAAGGGGGGGCAGAAGGGGAGAAGGGTGGAGGGTAGTTGTTGAGTCGGAGGTCTTCCCTTGAACTCCCCTGGGACTTGTTCTGAATTTCTCTTCTTTGGAAGTGGAAATAAGTGCAATTTCCACGCAGAACCATGTCCTTTCGCTCTCCAAGTCGCTGTTGGTCTAAAATCAACCTGCATTCGTAACAATTCAGACATATATGTATGTGTACTTACCAAAAGACTCTGGTCTTCAGTCCAATCCCTGTTTTAAAGACCAGATCGATCTTGATTGACCTACTTCGTAGAAGTGCGGTGATATTGGATGTTAGTACTCCGTACTCCATACATAACCGACATTCCTGCTACCCGCGCGCCAGCTCATGCGGTTGTATGCAAATGATATCACATTCAAAATGGCACATATGTACGGGGTATGGTATATGAAGATATAGTCAAAAGAAATGAATTGAAATGACGCGGGAAAAAAAAACAAAACAAAACAAAAAAACCACCTGCAATACAGTAATTCAAAATTCCAACCAAAATGCATCGTATAATAACCCAACAACGCCATGGAAATGAGACTTCATGCTATGCAAAAGATGTGAATCCTAATAGGAATCACATCCCATGAAGCCCTGCAAATAAAAGCTAATAAGAGCAAAACCAAACGTGATTCTGACCAGCAGATCCCGTAATGGCAAAACCGTGCAACCCGTAAAAATCATAACCAGAGGACGATATCACCCTCCGGTACTGATTTAGACACGCGGAATGGAATTGACTGTCTATGTCATTAACTAGCTGAGCGGCGGTTGTTTGACACTCGTTGGCGCTGCCTGGGCATGAGCGAAGACGGCTCAGCGTGACTGGTAGACCTCGGAGCGTTGCGATGCTTCTCTTCACAATCATGTCTATTTACTCATATCAGTACACAAGTACACATTCAATGAGAATAAATATTCCGGGATCTTACCTAGCCAGACTATCCTGGCGACTGAAACGCCGGTCGCAAGAGTCACAGGTGTACCTCCGAAGCCCGAGATGCACCTAGAGGTCTCATTAGTGGCCATTTCTTGACCCCTTTTGGTCTCTCTACTCACAGTATTCATATGTCTTTTGAGATCCGAACTTCGTCCAAATGTCTTGTGGCAGTCTTCGCACGGATGGTTGTGCTTCCATTCGGGGTTGTGCATCTTTTGGTGCTCCTTGCAGTTGGAACGTCGCGTGAATTTGGCGCCACAAATTGGACATTCCAGGCCACTGGCAGATATCAACCTATCGTTTGAGGAGCCGCGCTCTCTTTTGTTCGAGTTTGTGGCACTATCGGTTCCTTCGGATGCTTGAGGTTGCGGCATCACTTGCCCGGTATTGATGTTGTGTCCAGAGGATCCGTATCCAACCTCCTCGCCCATCGCTCCGAGGTAGGAAATATTGTTGACTGGCAATAGGGGCATCGTCGAGGTGATGCATGCATCCGGAAACACACTCTGGTCCCATTGTCCTGCGGCTCCGTTCGCTACAGTGACCGGATTAACATCCGATGGAGTTGTCGGTCCCGAGCAAGGCGTGTGCATCCAGATATCGGTCATTTGGGCTGGGAAGACGTTCTGGCCAGGGACAACCTCCATGGCAGAGTTGTAACTGGGGGATGCGCTCATGGCTGGGGGGCTGTAGAATCCTAGGGAGGTCTCCGAAGCACTGTTGACAAGTCCGCTGTAGATTGGTGGGTAGCATTGTCCGCTGGAATAGTCGTCATAGGATAATGCGAAGGTGGTATTTGGCGCTCCAGGGACTAGTTGTGATGGCAGTGTAGGCGTGGGAGGGAAGACCCTCAGTTGACCGAATGCATTCTCGATTTCGCAGCGGGAGATGCCCAGGCCAATAGGGGAGACTCTTCCTTGGGACGAGGTCGAAATGGGAGAAGAGTATACCGAAGAAGTTTCGCGAGACCGTATATCCTCTCTTCGCGGGGATGTGACTGAGGGATGAACTAGATTTCGATTCATGATGTAGAGTAATCCAATAAAAGAAATGTGAAGTATATTCCCATCAAACCATCCAAATGGCTAGTCTATATCAGAGTCAATAAAGAGTGGCGATAAACCCAAGTATATATAGTAAAGGCTTTTGAATCAACAGCTTCGCTGTTGGTGATTGACAGTGGCAGCATACATCGGTGGCTGAGAGTAGGGTAGTGGATAGGGTATGAATTCATTGGAGAAGAACTTGCGCCGCATCGACACCGACAGATGTTGAAGATTCAACGACTTGACGCCGTAATAGACAAGGCAGATTCGGAGAAGAAAGGGTCTGTAATTGCGGTGGAAGAGAAAATCGGGTGGGGGGGCATTAAGGGCCGGGGGGGGGGGTCAAGGGTAATT
>LACB01000431.1:0-23489 GCA_030142185.1 Penicillium thymicola
CAACCCCCAGTTGACCCATTAATTGCAGAAGTGGGCCCTTTTTTTTTTTTTCCTGTCCACTTAGTTTGGCCCCCTTTTTTCGTCAGCTCATGGAAAAATCCTTTGAAGTCTATATACGGAAGTTTGGAGTACGGAGCAGTTCGTGACGATGTATACAATATATAGTACAATATAACAAAATAGGGTTCGAGAAGAGCAAGCGAAGCCAGGAAAATCGTGCACTGATCGTCTGGGGTTCGGTGCACTCTCCTAGACTATCCTAGTGTCCACTACTCCGTACTCCATCCACTAGACAAAATAAACCAAAAGTGTAAAAGCCACATGGGAAAACCGTCTGAACCACTATCGACACAAGCGTCGAGTTAGATCTCCACCAGTGGACCAAGAGATAGAAGGTGTACAACATAAGTACGACATACGGAGTATAACGGTGGCCATGTGGAAGACATTATTGATTATTTTTCTACTTTTGTATAGCCCATTCACGGAGGACGGACTATGGACAGACCGACAGCTCCGTATGCCTGATACCTAATCCAGGTTTTTCTTTCTTTTTTTTTCTTTTATCTGTGATCCACCGTAATTCTTTTTAGGCAAAAGGCGATGCTCAACTTTCTAGATCGGGACCTGTACATGTATACTAACTATGTTGTAGTTACAACATAGTTACGTGTACAATATAATCCGTTAGTATAGTACAGATACAAAGTAGTTATAGTGATCTTCAGAGCATGCTCTACAACATATTCTCATATCCATATTGCACGGCATATTATACTAGAACTCACTATGTTGTAGATTTATTTTTTTATTTTTTTTTAATCAAGGAGAAAGGATCTCCTCCATCCTCTCTATCCCGCCAAGAGATCGGCTTGCGTCACCCACTTAATGGAAAGTCCGATGGGAATAAGTACAGTACTTGGTGTATATAGTATTCCGTGCGTGGCTTTATAACTAGTTAGGTACAAAAAGAGATCAAGTAATGTATGTATGTTGTACTCGATCTAGTTTCCCCGCACAGCACGTTCCAGAAGGGAGATTACAAGGACAAGGACATCATACGTTCCAACGGTGTGATCCTGATCCTTTGTAATTTTATTTTTTGTTGTTTTCTGTTTAAGGGTCTTAAGACGAAACAGTAAATCAAATAATAAATAAATACAAGGCCAAACGATCGGCACTCCGTGTGATCGAAATCCAACGGCTCCGAGTTTTCTCCTCCGAACTCCACCTTGGAGGATAAGCGGCTTTGTACTTGGTTTACTTGGTTTACTTGGTCAATGTTTAGTTAACTATGTATATCTATATGTAGATATTGATTCTATCTATGGGGGGAAAAGAAAGAAAAACAACAACAACAACTAATAACTAATAACTACCAGACCTCTAGTTATCCCAAGGTTCCTATTACCTTGTTAATCCTATCCCGATACTCTTCGTCAGCCCTTATTGACCCACAAGGATCTCACGGAAAATATCACGGAGCATTTATTGACACAATCAACGCCTCATTTCACCTGTGACTCGAATTGTTTCATATCATTTGTGGAGATTTCCAGGGGAACTGAGAACTGTTTCTCCTACAACAACTACCGAGCCATGGCACTCCGTATAGTCTAGTCTCACTAAATAGCCCCTTTGCTAATGATTTTCGTTGCGCAAGGCCCGCTTGGTGGTCTTTCCTGAACAAGGTACTCCGTACACTCCGTACATAGTTCTTGTTCAATGGAACTATCGAATTTTCCTTCGGACGAGGCTCTACAATGTATATCACTCCGGTAAAACCGGACCCATTGCTGAAGTTTCAAATATCGTTAATATAGTTCTTTATATTAGTTCAGCCCTCCTGATTGGATTTTATATATGTAATATATATTGTTTTTTAATCTATTCTCCCAATTTCTTCCTACTTCTCTTCCCCCCCGCCCCTTTTTTTCCCATCCATGTCATCCCATCAGCTTCGCTTCTTTCCGAAGCATCCATGGAGATGTGGCGGGCAGCCCGCTGAGTGGCTCTTTTTGGATAGCCCTGAGGGTCTGGCGTAGGGTTCCGCTTATGGATCCGTTCAGCGAGCCACTAACACGGCCGACCGGTCCCATTCCACATGGCCTGGTATGCGCGTCCCGGTGAGGGTCTTACACTCCTCGTTTTCTTTTTTCTTTCTTCTTTTTTCTTTTTTTTTTTTTTTTTTTTTTTTTCTTTACTGTCTATGTTGTACTCCGTACTCCGTGCTCCGTATACAGGTCCGAGATCCCAATTAATTCTATTTCCTTCGATATAAATTGAGAACAAAAAGAAAAAAACATACAAGTAGGGCCATTGTCTCTCCCCTTTATCTTTTTCTTTTCTTCTTCCCGAGTCTCGGGTCCCGCAGGACCCATATATCCCCTTTATCGTCCAAGCTTGAGCTAACTTGACGTGGTGGTTCCCAGCCTTTCAGCTTTTCAGCTTAGACAGACCATACGATTTCCACATTCCCATGGATCCATGCCCCTTGAACAGTCGTTACGATGGTAGAGTCTCGATGATTCAGTGCATGGCAGAGTTCTGACTATTCTCTTACCCCGTATTCTTTGGGTACCTCTCACATCGTATTCAGGGACGCCTTACGGATAAAAGGGCTTAGGCCAGATATGGATGGGCATTGGATCGGAGGCGACTTTATTCTCCGAGCCGATCCTTTTAGTTTCTGATTCTGATACTAGTCATCCGTACCGTCCGGTACCATCTATACCATCTGTAACCTGATGTTTTACCAACGAGGTTAACGGCTGCCGCTATGGACCGTTTGGTATAGGATCTTCATCCAGGTAAATAGATCTGAGTGCTGATCTGTGGACTGACTCTGTGATCTGTTGGACTTTCTACACTGTACTCCATACATGTACAACATTAAGTCTCACCCCTCAGGCCCACCCTCGGACAATGGTTTAAGTTGAACTGCCTGTATTCATTCGATCTTGGTTGTTCCTCTTTGGACTTGAATATTTAGAATATTCTCATCGATGTAGACTAGAAGATAAAGAAGGATACTACAGAGCACGAAGTATTATTATATGCCCAGTTGTATAACTATGTTCAACATGTACATGGGATTTATCGGGTGGCTAAAGTGGTGGACCCTGGGGCCATTCCCTTTAATATCCCTGTATTTCCACTGTTGCCTCGCTTGGCTATTAACACCTATTTGCCTCACAGGATATCTCCGGTCGATCCTAGTCTAGCGGCATTGTGTGTCCCAGGTACCACATTTTCACTTTGGTGGATGCTTCTTTCTCAACATCTTATAGCTACCCAGCTGCGTAACGATCATCAGAATCTCAATCGGACCCGATCTGAGATCCAGAAGGAGAAATAAAAAAAGAATAAAGGCTAGAGACAGTTGTCCCGCTTGACGTCTTATCCTCGTTTAGGACTTGGTTTTTTTTCCCTCTTTTCTCCTCTTCTGGAAGACACACCGGTTCTTCTTCACCTGACATGCTCTTTGGCGCCCTTAATCCCCTTTCTTATTTTCTCTAAATTCTGGAACAAAACAATTCACCCTTTACTTTAAATTGCAGAAGAAATCCTGACCCTTTTTTTTTTAAACGGCGCTTCGATCAGACCCACCAACGTCTCATATCGGGGGGGAGGATTCTACCGTTTCCTTTTTGGGCTAGGATTTCTCCTATTGTTTCTGTTGATGAAAAGTCTTGACTCTACTTCTTTTTCCTTTTCAAAAGAGAATCTTGTCTTTGGTTTTATACTATCGTGGGTAAGGGCCACACACATATACACACATACCAAAACCAGACCCTTACCATGTCAGTCGGCGGCCCTTGCCTTTGGTTGCCTTCGTTATCTTCGCCAGTTCCTTCGCCCCTATCTGCAGTTTCATCTCACCTATCAGCCCGAAATAGCGAGAGACTCTCTTTAGGGCCTAGGACTATCTCGCCACGGCTATCTGTGCAGAAGAAAGAGGAGCCTGGCGTTCCTCTTCCTGTGCACGTTCCCGTTCGTCCAGTGGAGATGCAGCCGACTGGTTATAAGGCTGAGAACGCCTTGAATAACCCAGTGACACAGCCTGTCAGCATGGGTTCAGCGCCGTATCTGGAGCGAGATGTTTCACGGGACACGGTCAACCACCGGTTGGAGGCGGCGAAACAGGATATGCTTCCACGTGTTAAGTTGGAGATTCCGAGTCTGAATCAGCGGGGCTTTTCTACCGTTCAGCCCCTGATCGGGCACGGGGATCATCCTGAAGAGGCGGTTTCCTCGTTTTCGGGCCCGCATGACCCAAGAGACGACCACGAGAGAGAATCGACAATCAGTCCTGATGACGATAAGGATATGATGGGTAGCGATGATAATAGATCGCCTTCGATGGAGAAGAAGAAGATGAAGCGTTTTCGGTACGGGAATCTTGTCTTCGAAGTACAACGCATTGTTACTGACAGAAAGTATAGTCTAACACATAACCAAACCCGCTTTCTGATGAGCGAGTTCACTCGCCAGGCACATCCCGATGCGGCTCATCGAGAACGTCTGTCGAGGGAGATCCCTGGGTTGACCCCGCGTCAAGTACAGGTCTGGTTCCAAAATAGGTAGGGTGTTTTAACCAGTTGAATCGTCGGTCCTTGGCTAACGTGGGCGTACTGTCAGACGAGCAAAGCTCAAGCGTCTCACTACGAATGATCGAGAGAGAATGCTCAAATCTCGGGCCCTTCCTGACGATTTCGATACCACAAAGGTTCTGCGCACACCCTTTGAGGGGAAGCAATCAGGTGTCACGCCAGTGGCATCTCCACAAGGCTATGGCGTTCCAAATCCGGATTTCGGGGCTTTAAGAACACTGCGTACCGATTGCTACGCCCGACCAAATGAAGACGAATATCTCGTCTCACCTCTCAGCTCTGCATCAACAGCAGGAACCTACATGTCCTCGACCGGAGGACGAAATGAGAACATGTCTCAGTCGAACGTGATGTTCCGCCCTGCTGCGTCTGCTTCCATGTCCGATTTACATAGAACCATCCGCAACGATTACCCAGTCACCAGGTCAAGCAGCTTGTCCGATGCATCGGCCCATCCGTCGCCATATGCGGGGTATCCCATGCATAATCGCTTCACGGGGCAGCCAAATCAGCCAGGTCTACCATATATGAGACGACCCATGGAATACGCTATGCCTCGTCATCCAGGGATGGGACCCTATGACCAACAGCAATCGTTCGAGGGCTCAGTGTCGCCGACAGACACTCAAGGTTCTCACATTGCCTATGACATGAACAATCTGGGTTAGTTTTCTCTCCTTCTGCCGAAATTCTCTAACCGATTTTCTAACATGGTTGTTTCATACAGCCCCCCAACAACAAAACTACAATCTTGGAATGGGCTCTCAATTACCAACCCAAGGCCGACCCATGGCCACCATGCAGAACCTGCCAGTCACGGCCGCACAAGACTATCGGCCTTATACCTATGATGCCACCGCAGGCCCAATGGGCACACCAGTCCCCTACACACAAGCAAACACCTCGACTCTGAGTCTCCCAACTTCGGAGCCAGCATACAACTACCCCAATTATATTCAGCAGTGAGGGGAGCAAGACAGTGGGCTCTTAAAAAAAAAACCCCCCGGCTGCCACTTGTCTGCTATACGACATCCTCGTTTTGCTTTCTATATCTCCTCCTTCATCTCCATCCATCTCCCTCCAGCTTCTGGTTAGCTGGGTTAACCAAGGATCCGCAATCTATATCAGCGAGTATAATCATTAATCATTCTCATAGCGTTCAACGTTTCTGGTTTTTTGGGGTTTCTTTTTTTTTTTCGTTTTCTTCTGTATACTGTGTTATCAACTATCTAAAATATTTTACTTGCCTGCATCTTCGTTTGATTTCACATCCTGTTGTTCCCCTTTTCGTCGCGTTTCTTTTGGTCTGGTCTGGAATCTAGCGATCATTGTCTGCGAGACAATTTGTTTAATGTTAATTGTTTCTAATCTAGCTGCATAGCCTCGGGGTGAAAGGTTAAAATGGTATAGAGATGCTACTGTGTTTAGAAGCAGACAGACCATCAAGTCTACAATTCACTTGAACCAATTAAACTAGGTTTTCCTTGACATTCCTCAACTTTGATCTACTTTCCTGACACTATAAATATTCTAATATCTGTTTTCTTTACTTCGTACTCCGTACTAGCATCGGAGTTTGACTCAACAATGTCAGAGCTCCTGATGCAACTAAACAGTAGTTCCCTTGCTTGCATACCCTATAAAACCTCCCAACACAAAACTACCCACCAACATTAGGTCATCCAAATTCTATCCATCGAATCAGAATCAAGACAAAAGTAATCAAATTCTTCTTGCCTCAGCACATCCACCGTCAGGCCAGATCGCCCAGCCACTCAAGAGGCGTGTATTTGCTTGTCTCCGCAATGGACCAATCAGCGTCTACCAAAAACAGAACACCGTACCACGCGACACCACCTCTCCCAGCCAATCAGAGATCTTCAATTGATAATCACTACTCACCTCTGACGCATGCAGAAAGAGTATAAAACAAGTCGTAGAAGGAGCCTGTTATTTTCTTTCTCTCAGACCAAAACAATCTCATTTCTGCATCTTTCATCACTTCAATCTTGCAAACTCACAAATTCCCTCATCTTCATCAACATCACCTCTCAATCTTCAAAAACCGACGTCATATCAAATCAACCCGCCAAAATGGTCCACCCCACTACCACCTGCTGCAAGACCACCCAGGACGGCTCCTGCGTCTGTGCCGCCCAGGCCAAGTGCTCCTGTGGCCAGCAGAGCGCCCTGAACTGCAGCTGCAACAAGGCTTCTTCCGAGAACACCGTTTCGGGTCCCCGCTGCTCATGCCGTATGTAATCCCACTGTTCTGATCATTCAAAAGAAACAATATACTAACATATTCGAAATAGGCTCTCGCCCAGCTGGTCAATGCACCTGTGAGCGCTCCGTCAGCGAGAACCAGACTGTCACTGGTGAAACCTGTGCCTGTGGCAGCCGTCCTCAGGGTGAGTTTTAAGTTTCCGATGTGATTTGTGGTTTTGAATTCCCTGCTAACTTTGACTTAGCTTCTTGCACTTGTGAGAAGGCTGCTGGCGTTGATTCCGCTCTCGAGGTTGACTTCACTGGCCGTGCTTAGGTGACTCGATTCACTTATGTCTTTGCTTTGATAATTGCATTTTTCATCCCCGTCTTGATGGGGAGGTGGAGTCTTGGGATTGGGCATTTTTACTGGTTGAGGTTGCTTGGATATCAATAACTACTGAATGAGATATGAAATGAGTCATTAATACTATCCAATTTTCGCTACATATATAAACATCAAAGGCCAAGAAAGAATTGACAGTAACATGTAGACGACTTGTTTAGTGGCTATCGAAATGGACTAACTAGAATGAGGGAAATATATTAAAGCAATTATAAACCAGCCTCCTTCCCGAATGTTTTATGTTGAGATATGTTCTGTCTAGACTACTGAATAACACTACTACAACTTATACTTACTCGATGCACCGCCACACCGGATCAGTATTCCTCCGCCGCCACACACCGCCACAGCGGAACCCGGGCTGATCGACAGCGGAAGTGACCCAAATGAAATACAGAGCGGACAAGTTACGGGGATGGACTCATCTCGACTTCGCGTGTTGCTCGGCCTATTTATCCTAGGATCTCTAAACTGGACGCTATTCTGTACGTTGCCGCGGTTCAATCGGATACCTCCGGCCCACCCCAACCAACCACTGCTGACAAGCTCACTCAGAATTCAACTCCCTCACACCACACCCAACCCCCTGTTTTCCAAGGAGCTTCCACGAGGCCGGAAATCCATCACCCGACACGCTGCACGGCCAATGCCCCATAATCCACACACTAGCATAACCGGGACATGGTTGTGTGACGTGCGTCCGATCGCGAACCCCCTGAGGTGATAATCCCGCGTGGCATGCGAGGGCGCACCTCGACCGAAACCCCCGCCATACCATAGTCATCAATTTTTCTTTCGCGTCGGTGGGCCGATAAATACACTACACTATTACCGTCGCTATGTCGTCCATGCGAGGGCTTGTGCAGTTCATTGCTGATTTGCGGAACGCCCGCGCAAGAGAACTCGAGGAGAAGCGCGTGAATAAGGAACTGGCCAATATTCGGCAGAAGTTTAAGTCTGGCAGTCTTAATGGTTACCAGAAGAAGAAATACGTTTGCAAATTGCTCTATGTCTACATTCAGGGTTACGATGTGGACTTCGGCCATCTCGAGGCTGTTAACTTGATCTCTTCGCCTAAGTACTCTGAGAAGCAGATCGGATACTTGGCTGTCACCTTGTTTTTGCACGAAGAGCATGAGTTGCTTCATTTGGTTGTCAACAGTATTCGGAAGGATCTGCTCGATCATAATGAATTGAATAACTGCTTGGCCCTACACGCCGTGGCCAACGTCGGTGGTAAAGAGCTTGGAGAAGCACTCGGATCGGAGGTTCACAGGCTGCTCATCTCGCCGTGAGTTTAGTGACGTTCCTTGTTTGTTTTTTATGATTATTCTGACAATTTCCAGTACCTCCAAAGCTTTCGTCAAAAAGAAGGCTGCTTTAACACTACTTCGGTTGTACCGCAAATACCCCGGCATCGTGCGAAACGAATGGGCCGAAAGAATCATTTCGATCATGGATGACCCTGACATGGGAGTAACGCTCTCCGTCACCTCTTTGGTCATGGCCCTAGCTCAGGACTTGCCAGAGGAATACAAAGGCTGTTATGTCAAGGCTGCACAGCGTCTGAAGCGGATTGTGGTTGACAATGATATCGCCCCGGACTACCTCTACTACCGCGTACCATGTCCATGGATTCAGGTTAAGTTCTTGCGCCTGTTGCAATACTATCCCCCATCAGGTATGTGTAGTGCCGTGGCAGCATATAACTCAGTTTCTCACACATAAATAACTACAGAGGACAGCCACGTTCGCGAAATTATTCGAGAATCCCTCTCCCAGATGATGCAAGCTGCAATGGAAACACCCAAGAATGTTCAGCAGAACAACGCCCAAAACGCCATTCTCTTTGAAGCCATCAACCTCCTTATCCACCTTGACTCTGAGCACAACCTCATGATGCAAATATCTACCCGCCTAGGCAAATACATTCAGTCTCGGGAGACCAACGTTCGATACCTTGGCTTGGATGCGCTGACCCATTTTGCCGCTCGGGCTGAGACCCTTGACCCGATTAAAAAGCACCAGAACATCATCCTGGGCTCGCTTCGAGACCGCGACATCAGTGTTCGTCGCAAAGGATTGGACCTGTTATACAGCATGTGTGATACCAGTAATGCCGGCCCCATTGTTAACGAGCTTCTGCGATACCTGCAGACTGCCGATTATGCCATTCGAGAGGAAATGGTACTCAAGGTCGCCATTCTTACCGAGAAGTACGCTGCCGATGCACAGTGGTACATTGACATGACATTGAAACTGCTCTCACTGGCAGGCGAGCATGTCAACGACGAAGTATGGCAACGAGTGATCCAGATCGTGACCAACAACGAAGAACTACAAGCTTACGCAGCACACACCTTGCTGGGCTACATGAAGTCCGATTGCCACGAAAGCTTGGTTAAAATCGGGTGCTATGTCTTGGGCGAGTACGGCCATCTAATTGCCGAAAACGCAGGCTCGAGCCCCATTGAGCAATTCCTGGCCCTGCAGGCCAAGATGTTCTCCAGTTCAGACAACGCGCGGGCCATGATCCTCTCGTCGTTTGTCAAGTTCGTGAATCTGTTCCCCGAGATCAAACCTCAGCTCTTGCAAATCTTCCGCCTGTACAGCCATTCTCCCGATTCCGAACTGCAGCAGCGAGCATTTGAGTACCTGTCGCTGGCGACTCTCCCGACTGACGATCTGTTGCGAACAGTCTGTGATGAGATGCCGCCATTCTCGGAGCGAACCTCCATCCTACTTTCTCGGCTACACCAGAAGACAGCTGGTGCAAGCGAGAAGAAGACCTGGGTTATCGGTGGCAAGGACGCGAATGCGGACAAGCAGGAAATGCTCTTGGCACAGAACACCGGTCTCAAGCGCACTTTCACGACAATCGTTCATGGCACGCGCACTGGGTCCGGCAGTACTCCAGCCAGCCCGGCAACCGCGTCCAATGCGGCCAGTGCATCGGGCGACTTGGCAGGCCTGGATCTCAGCAGCCCATCAGCCCCAGCCCCCAACATGGCTAGTGCCGCTCATCTGACGCCAGAATGGGACATCGGCTACAACCGACTGTTCTTCTTGCGCGAGGGTGTGCTTTTCGAAGACGCACAGATCCAGGTCGGACTGCGCTCGGAGTACCGCGGTCCGATGGGTGTCGTGAAGCTCTACATCTCGAACAAGTCCACGTACCCCATTGGCTCTCTGACCACCACCGTCGACAACCCGGCCTCTCCTCAACTAAAGATCGACACAAAGAACCTGCCCGAACCAACAATCCCGGCTGCCGGGCAGACGCAGCAGACTCTGTTCTGCACCGCCCATGGCCCCTTCACGGATGCACCTACAATCCGTATCTCATACTTGGCCGGTGCTCTCCAGGCCTACACACTCCAGCTGCCTGTGCTGATGCACCGCTACATGGAGTCCTCATCTCTATCAGCCGATGAATTCTTCAAGCGATGGCGCCAGATTGGCGGTGGCCCGCTGGAATCCCAGAAAACCTTCGGTTTGCTGGGTAAGAACAAGACCGCCAACGAAAGATTCACTCGGAAGATTGTTGAGGGATTCGCATTCAAGATTTTGGACGGTGTCGATCCAAACTCTCAAAACATTGTTGGGTGCGCCGTGTACCAATTCGAGGGTGGTAAGACGGGTTGTCTGCTACGGCTGGAGCCCAACTACGAGAAGAAGGTATGCATTAGAACTACTCCGACTCTTTTCGTCGTGCTAACACTCTTGTTCAGATGTATCGCGTCACTGTTCGTGCCACTCAAGAAGAGGTCCCGCAGTCACTGGTTAGACAGATGGAGGTGAGGCTGGCGCAGGGCATGAGAGCAGACGAAGCCTTCGATTAGGGCGTCTGCAGGTGATATGGAAGGAAGCATTCATGTATATCTCTAATTGGTTTACCAGGTAAAATATTAGCAAGTGTTCCTGGTGGAACATCACATCTCTTTGTGTATAACCTTTGGCAGTAAAGAAACAAATAGAAGTGGTTATACCTATGTTGTATGTACTTGGTTTCCTCTGCCACTTCTTGGCTTTCTCTTTTAGCGCTATTGTATTAGCTGTAATATTTACTTTCTTCCAAGGCAGAATTTATTGTTTCTTGATTTACTCCGTACACTATCAGCTAATCTCTTTTTGTTCAAAATTTTTTTTTTAACACTTCAGCCTTTTCATGATTAACCCAGGAGGATCTCCCTGCCAGCTTCCAAGTTGGTGATTTCCTTCTGCAGCTGTAGCCGTCTCCGCTTTTTGTTGCCTTCCTCCCATACAATCTCCTCTAGAAACTTGTCCGAGAGACTATTGACCCACGATGGCGAGAACAAATTCATGGGAGCTTCCGTACCGGTCACGAGGAAATGGTCTGCTCCTTGCATACACATATTGTCGACAAATCTTTTCCGGGCCACTTTGTAGTACGCCTATAAAATGTTATGAAGGTCTTATACAGTATGCTCGGCATTACTTATGTTGTCATAGTATAAGAGATCGCTAATACGAATGACCTCTCTATACGAAAAATCTTCTAGGCTCTTCGATCCTAGCGCTTTTCTAAATCTTTCTTATCGGCATTTTTAGAGGTTATCGTTTAAGTAATAGTTCAAAGTTACCGGCGTCCCTCTACGTTCGACCTTTAATAGAAATTTAATATGTGAAATAGCTTGTCTATATTTACTAGTTAATTCATCCTATAAGAGAGTGAGGGTGTTGGCCGTCATCCTAGTATTACTATAGGTAGCGAGGAGTACTTTCTTTATAAATCGATGGACTATAGCAATCATATCACTGATATATCCTTATACTAGGGTAGACTATTTCGCGGATTGCTTCTTTATCAATGCCGAGAGCAAGGTATGATTGAAGGTGCCGATTTCGAAGCCACGAGATTCACGACAGACTGTATCTATCTAGATAGAAATGCTATTCTTAGCCTAAAGAAGGTTGATAGCATTGTGTAGGATCTCCTGGACCTCTTTATCCTCCTGAATCCTATAGCTTGAAATGAAACTAACTCTATACTGTTTAGCTAGTTGGAGTTCCTCGGTGAGTTTTAAGGATGATTCGGCCGACTCTTCTAATCCCTCTAACAATTCTAGCTCTGATATCTCTATCTGAGATCTATCGGTGAACGCGAATTTATGACCCTAGGTGAAAACGTGGTCCGAAAAGTCCACGTTTCTGCTGGAGACTAGGGTTGCTAAATGAATATCCTAATCTGTATCGAAGATATCATCTAAACTGTAGTTTGCGGCGAGTGCTAGCTGTATGACTTTTTAAAAAAGATGAAACAATGTCTAGAAGAGCCATACGCTACTGTTTAGGGGTCTATCGCTCGGTTCTAAGCGATTTAAGAGCTTTTCGGGCCACATTGAGTTTCTTAGTAGTTTCCGAACGTACCTATAGCCATAGAGGTCATTAGGAAGGTTTAAACCATCGTAAGGCCTCTTTAGTATGCTTACCGATGGAAATGTGCGGCGTATATATGATATACAGACCTCTTGAAGACGCTTTCTCAACGCATTGATTCCGAAGTTCTTAGCTCGCACGCGGTTCTAGGGAGTAGTTTGATGCCACTTTTCCTCTAGAATGTCCCGGTCGACATTCCTATCCTTTCCTATTGTCCTAGGTTCCGAACAACAACCCACCTAAGTTAGCTACTCGTATTTTGATCCTCGATTATATCTATGACTTTATTTTAGGTTCCTTGATCGACGAGGTCGATCTTAGTTATAATAGGTAGAGTTCTTTCGCCTTTTAGATCGATTTCGCGGGCTATCTCGATAATTTCCTACGTCGTAGTGTCTACGTTTACTAGAACAACGGTCAATATAATAGAGCGTGCGTTCTTTATATAATTATAAATCATATCTCGGACTAGCACTATATCATCCTTTGTGGTGACTCTATAGATAGTATTTTTGAATATCCCTATGACATTAATCACACTGAGATGATCCTCCCGAGGACCAAAAATTTCAAGCCGGAGAACGCTGTTAGGGAACGTCGGCTTGCCATAGGTCCTAATGACTTGTAAATCACAAAGATTCAAAAGTTTATGGGCCTAATCATGTCAGTGTATATTTTGAGGAAGTATGGAGAAAAAAGGTTAAAAGCCTACCTCTCTCATCATCTAAGCAAACCCTTCTACGCTCAGAGCCTACAGACCAGTAGCATTCCAATCCCTGAGTTTCTGTTCCTTATTAGTGTCAAGACCCGGTGCTAGAATTATGGAAGCCGAGATCTCTCGACCAACAAAGTTGACTTTTCGCTGGAAGATGATCTGCGTCGCGAAACGAGTGCAGAGGCCGCTGTTACGGGGAAAGCTCAACTTGGTCAAGCCTTCGAGGACAGAGCTCTTCCCGCTTGACTGGTCGCCCACTACCACCAACTGCGGAAGATCGATGTATTCTCCGATATTGCAAGCAAATAGTCGATCAATTTTTTCAAGTAGGTCAGGGTCTGCCAAAGTGGTACTTTCAACCTCCTTGGCGACCATGATTGCTGGTAATTGGGAAGATGAAACTGTTGAGGATAGCATAACCTATTGTATAGATTACTACTGGATAGAAAGCAGAAGAAGAATCATTAATGTGTCAAATCTAGAAATGCAGGAGTTTATATACCCTGCTAAAACCATCTGAACAAAGCTCATTCTGTAGTAAACAAGCAAATAGCAAATAGCAAACAAGCATGCATGGGATGATTGTTCAACGGTTTTTCCTACTCTCGCTTCCCTCCGATACGATGCAAGCAACCACTGTAGAACTTGTGGACACTCGTCACTTCAAAACGGAAAAACCCAGTGGAAGAAGGGTCAAAGACTGGGATTGCCATGACACAACTTGCCTCCACTCTACTGACTGCATTCCTCCCAAGTGAATGGTGAGTACTCCCTGATAGGGCCCCATAGACCCAAAGTAGGGAGTGACTGATAGAGGCATGCAACGACGGGTACCTGTTCAGACCGAAGCAAAGAATCACTCTGTACCTAAGTCATGCCGAACGGCCAAGGAAACTTTTCTTTCCTCAGACAAATCTTGATAGGGTATCCGTATAGGACCTAACTTCTCTCTTTCAATCAATACCTATTAACCCTCCCGAGGTCATTATATTTTTAAGTATTTACTCCACGTATCTCTGGCCTTTACACAAGTCTCCATCCGAAAAAAAAAAGAAAAAGATTCATCAATTGCTATTAACTATGTTCTTGCTGTAGACTCCTAGCCTAGAGTAGGGAACTATTGGCATGCTGCTGAAAGAAATAGAGCACTTACTGTAGTGAGATACTAGCGCTACCGCTGTGGGCTTGATTTCCTGAAGACCTTATCCCTGTCAACCTAACATAAATCATCCGGAGCTGGCTACATAAAGAAATGCACGGGGCCTGTAAAATAAAACGTTCTAATACAATATTGTTAAGAGAAATAGACATTTATGTATGTACCTTTTATATGGTCTACCTAGTAAAAGATACAATTGCGTTTGGGTGGTATGTTGTATTGGGTGGCGGACCCTCGCAAGCGAGGGTCCGTATTTTTGAAAAAAAAAAAAAAATTTACAGGGGCCGGTTAGGATATAACGGATATCTGCATGGGGCTTGATAGAATTCATCATTCCATCCATGAGACATGAGTTCATCAAAGAGCTGGGGCAGAAGTCGGCAACCCTTTGGCCAACCGGTGAATCTGGTTCGCATAATGGGTCTAAATTCTCGATTGGAATTAGCAATGCCAAACCAGTTAATCCACAACCGTTGAGTAGCTCGGAAAACTTACAGTCTCTGCGCCTGCACCTAGAACCTGACTTCGAAGAAGCTTAGGAAGCCACCCAGGTTGGACTTTGTTCAGGGTAATCTGTGCATCCTCTTCCGCTATGTCCTCGTCTAGAAACAATTTTGGAAGTCTGGGGTTTATGGCTGCTGGACGTGCCATACCAATTATGTCACATGCGTTCTCCTTTATAGCTGCCTCTGCACCAGCGCGGCTGCGGAACCCGCCGGTCAGCATGAGGACAAGATTTGGATACCGCTTGCGAGTCTCTTTAGCAAAATCAAGGAAGAAGGCTTCGCGAGCTGCAGTCCGTGCGCTTTTCGTTTGAGATACTGGGGGTTTGTCGCCATCAACCATCTAGTGAAGTAGTATCAGTAACTATAAGACATGTAACTATCAGTAACTTGGCTTAGCATACCCTTGGATTTTCATAGGTTCCACCACTAATCTCAAGGAAGTCAATGCCTGCACCGACAAACATTCCAATCTGAGCCAATATATCTTCAAAGCTTGCGGCGCTGTGGTCGGCCGAGTTAAGTTTTAGACCGATACAGAAGTTAACTGGCACAACCTCTCGGCACCCTCTCAAGATATCGAGAACGATTTTGGCGCGTTTTTCTGCAGAGCCTCCGTATGCATCGGTACGAAGATTAGACTGTCTCTAGGAGTTAGCGATAAGTCGCAGAATGCTCTATTCAAGCCAACGCACCTTGGGACTCAGGAACTGATCTACACCAGGAGCCTGATTAGCATATCTTTGTTGTATAGCGCGTGTCGGACTAACCTAGGAGGTATCCATGAGCTGCATGCAGCTCAACACCGGAAAATCCACTGTCTGCCATCAAACGAGCTGAATCCACAAAAAGACGAATAACAGTATCTATATCTTTCTGCATCATCTCTCGAGGTTTGGGAAATGCAAGAGAAGTAATGAGAGAATCCAGAAAGTTATCACCAAGTGATAGTGGGACCGCACTGGGTGCTATCGTCGAGGAAAAGAGACCTCTACGCCCGGCTCCACGTAGGGATTGCCTTCCGGGATGAGAGATCTGAACAATGGTAGGAGTACCATGCTTCTGGCATGCTTCGGCGTATTCTTTCCACGATCGTAGATTCTTGTCATTCGGGCCAGTATACTGGTTCTGGACGGCAGCATCCGAGAAGCTTCCGAGGTGGTTGATATCGATTTGGACGTTTCCTGTAAATATATTAGATGAAACCCTACATTGCTTTTTTCCCGCTACATTCGATGCTGAGATGGAGGTAATATTCTGATTATTCTGACTCACCTGTCATAATCATACCCCATCCAGCATCACTCCACGCATTGTAAGCCTGATTAAGGTCCTCATCGGGATTGTTGTCCGAATTCGCCAGGTTCTCGGCCATGGCAGCCTGTATACATTAATTGTAAGCATGCGGCTGTAACATTTCATTTTCTTTTTGCTACATACCTTTGACAACCGGTTGGGGAAAACCAAGCCGCAAGGAAGCTTGACTGCATCATTCAATGGGGACGGCATTTTGAACGAAATATGGAGTACCTCTTGAACCCAACAGACTATTTCATACCAGGTTATATGTACTTATACCGTTCCTAAAATTTAATCAACAAGACCCACAGATTAAATTTCCAACGCCTTTGATAACTAAGTAGAATTAGTTTATATTATGCACCCGAGGACAATGGATCCATTCATGGATAGATTAGTGATCAATTCCTATCGAAATTATAAAATAGATCTGATTTGCCAAGGCTAACGGCTTTGTATGATCCCCCGGAAGGAACATTATTACCGGCATGATATAGTAATCTTCGAAAGCTTCCAAGGTACTACGAAGAGCCTTGGTTCCACAATATAAAATGAGGCTCCGTTGACTAATCAACCCGTTCCGGCGGGAATGAAAATTCCGTCCCGAAGTCGCTGTACGGAGTAATGTAAAGCCGAACGCGGGTTTCACTATTATCATACCGGATTCTTCATCCCTATGAAGGGGGACAATAATAAATAATAAATTCACCCTTATGCTATAAAAGTTCTATCGTTTCCTAGTTGAACGACTAACTAGTTACCCTTAACTAGCATTACGTCATGTCTGCTCCCTTAATTTTCATAACCGGCGCTACAGGTTTTATTGGTAGCGCCACGGCTGTCGAAGCTCTCAAGGCCGGATATCGACTTCGAATTGGCATCCGCAAGAAATCAGACAAGCTCGAATCGATACTATCAGGCTATGGTGAACAACTGGAATTCGTCACCATCCCAGATCTCACCGAGGAGGCTGCTTTTAGAGGCAAGCTTGACGGGGTGGACTATATCCTCCATTTAGCATCACCTCTTGCTCACGGCACAGACAAAGAATCTTTCTTTGGCCCCGCAGTGAAAGGAACCTTGGCTGTTCTCAAAGAGGCAGCTAAGGTGCCAAGCATAAAGAAGATCGTGGTAACGTCATCTATCGCTTCCTTGGTTCCTCTTGCGGGGTTGCCCAGTGGCGGTGTCGTCAAAGGTAGATTCAATGTAAATGGTGGCAGAATGCTACTGTTGTGAAGTTCGGAAATATGCTAACATCAGCCTCAGAGGATAATGACTGGGATCTCACTGTGGACCCAACTGCAGATTTTGTCGATCCTCATAATCCTGCCGCAGCACCAATGACTTTGTACCGAGCGTCCAAATTACTTGCAAACAACGCGGCATGGAACTTCCGAAAGACAGAAAAGCCGCAGTACTCGCTGGTGACCCTTCATCCGTCGTTTGTCTTCGGGCACAATCTCGTACAAAGCTCCGCCGAGGAAGTCCAAGCAGGGTCTAATGGCGTTCTCTGGGGTAGCGTGATGGGAGGTGTTCCAATTGCGGGGACCACAGGTGTGCACATTCAGGATGTCGCTCAAGCCCATATCAAAGCGTTAGACCCGAAGATTAAGGACGGCTCGAAATATCTGATCTCTGCGCCGCCAACAACGTGGAAAGAAATTGCTCGTATTGTGCACACGGCCTACCCCAATGTTGGTGCGAAGATTACGGAGCAGGCTGAAGGGGGTTCCCTACCCGTCGATACCACCAAGGCCGAAAATGAACTTGATATCCACTGGCAACCTTGGGAGGAGATCGTGCGGAGCGTGATGGATCAGCAACTGGGCTTCCTTAGAACATGAGTCGTACAGGATGTTAGTTTTATTTTGGAGATAGATATTTACTGCGAGCTTTGAGCATGGATCAGGCGGTCCAAATTGGGTGAAGCTAGACTTAGCAGATGTATATTTATAAAACCAGGCATCTAGCTAGACCTTTAGCCGCTATGCAACTTCGTAGTCGGGGTGGCGGTAATTCAGAAGACCGAAAGTCGACCAACGTTCCTATGCTTATAGTAATTGAACTACGCATAGTCAAGCCCTCTCTTATAGTTAGTTATACTAAGTCATCTTGGATTCGAATTTGATTTATATTACTTCGTATAATATAAATTTCGTATAATATAAATTTCGCGTACACTACAACCCGCGAATATCGAGGGCGAATTCGAGCGATTTTTAAATGGATGGAGCAAGACAGCTGCGATTTGGTTTTCTAAGCTCCACTATCATCAGCTTTTGCAAAGCTGACATTGTCGAGCAGTGGAATCCGCCAATACTTTTTTGGCAATATTATTTAGGCTCGCTAAGGGCAACTAAAAAACAGAGATCTATTAATGCATAGCCGTGAAAGGCACCAGTCACACCTAAATACCGAATCACATTTCTATCTGTGTCCAACACGCTTCCGGTTGACCCGGTTTCCGAGTTAAGCCAAATGGAATAGGGTGGCAATTTAGATACTATGTCCCCTAAATGAAAGAACAAAGGGTACCGTTCTTCATTTCGATCCAGGATTCACTACCCACACAGTGAAGACACCAAAAAAGCCCATCCGGATCATACCTTTGTTTTATTGCCTGAAGTCGTGGATAATTTGGTCCCCAGAAAGACCGCTGCCAATCAGGTTCATTCGTATTTGCCTGTCGAAGTGAATTAGAACGCCGAAACTAAAGTCTGACCACTACAAGTCACGGCACAGTGGGATCGTACCTCATTGAAGTAGGCACCTGTATCGGGTGCGAGCTGTCGCAAAGCATATCCCCTTTTGTAGGTCATATCATGGGTGGCCTTCGTTGTCAAGTCATCGGACAGAGTATCGTCCCAACTCTGAGTTGTGATGACATGAACAATTGAGTCGCGCCAGGCTGGGTTTAGGGCATTGTCAACTGGCTTTTTGCTACCAGTCATGGTACCGGAAATGGATGGAACGGTAACTCCCTTTGGTGGAGTACGTTAACCCACATATACACACACGCAAGGCAGGTGTCAAAATAATACACATACCGGTAAGTCTGGGCTTGGAGCCGCGATGGCCTCAAGTGTCACCGCCAGCAATTCAATATCTTCCACAGCTCGCTCCGGAATGAATCTGCTCGCCCGAGTAGAGTGCATTTTCCCCGTGCTTCCGAAAGATGGCACAGTTTTAATAAAGTCATACCATGACGGTTCCCAGAGACTGCTAGTTTTGAACGTAGCGGTCGCATTTGCGGCTTCGAGTATCTCCAGGAGAGGCTTCAGAATTGCTTCGGATGTACCGTTCATGGTGTTGTACTCAAATAAAGAAAGACTGAATGTCATCGGAGCGCCGGACATGGTGTAATAGCCGTGGATGCCTGCGTTTTGCAATCGAGGAATTTCACCATGCACCCGTGCAAGTAGTCTGTACCAATCTTTGGCAGATGTGTCATTTTTGGACGATATGTCAATCCCTGTCATTGCAAATGAGGGCATCTTGTACGCATTGACGGTAACACTGGTAATGGCTCCGAACGTGCCTCCGCCACCGCCCCGAATAGCCCAGAAGATATCCTCATTTTGGCAAGCATTGGCAGTCAAGACATCACCACCCGCCGTAACTATGACAGCTTCGATAATGTTATCGGCGCCCATGCCGTACACACCAGTCGCGAGACCGTGACCTCCACCGGTAGCCCACCCAACGACTCCAACGTCCTAGAACAGTTAGTCAGATGCCATCAAGATTGATACAGTACCACAGATAGAATGCATACGTTGCTTTCCCCACCGACAGCAAGGGCGTTGTGTTTCGCCATGGCTGCGTATAATTCACCGTCCTGCACACCAGCATCTAGAGTAGCTGCCACATGCGTACTGTTGCTCGAACAAGACAGCGGCGTGAACTTCCCGTGATACTGTATGTCCTTCATATGATGGGTCCAAATCCTGCGGTTGTTAACCTTATCCTTTTAGGTTAAAATGTTGGTACATACGAGAGACTTCCAGCATTCAAGCTAAACTCCGAATTGATTAGTAAATCTCGGTTGGTTGACAAGAGGAGTCCGGAAGATTGACACCTACCTTCTTTTACCGCCGTGTCCCGTGTTCTTTATGTTAACTCGTAGATTCCATTTCTTTGCAAAACGCACTCCAGCCTGCACGTCTTCTGTACTGGTCGCATTGATGATGTATGGAGGATAAGAACCAAGTCTACAGCCCTGCTCTCCCGCGTTTACATTACCCGTGACGCTGGTTCCATTGGCGTAGATAGGGCTACAAGCATTGTCCAAGGTAGGGTTGCCAGAGCTTGCAGGATCCCCCGAATGGAAAGGCCAAGTTGTCCAGTTGGAACGAACAGACTGACAAGTTTCGGGGTTGTAAGCGGGTTCCGAGAGATAGCAAACTGAAGCCACAGGGATTGTCTTTATCAGACTACCCGAGACGGTTTCGTTGAGTGAACGCCATTCCGAGTTTGAAGGCCAGCATGGCATGTCAGGGGCCTGGATCTGGTTAGACAGAGTATCGAACGCAAACATGGACAGTACGAACACATTTGCAGCCATCTTTTGCGGAAAATCCAGAGCGAACTAGGAATGCTAGAGCAAGACCTACGAACATCTTCATGGTGCAAAAAAAACACACAATTGAACGTTTATAGGCTTTGCATCTGGAGAAAGGAGGTCGGTAGCTAAGCAGCCTTATATAGGGACTCGGGTATCTATCAGCCTGAGAGAAGATATTGACATTACGTCATATGCACCACGAGGTCCATTTGCTCCTTATAATAGCGTACGAAGTAATGATCATTTTGGTCATTTTGGTGGAATCGTATACCAAACCCGCCTATACGACGACTTGGAGCCCACTGAATCCACTTACGGAACCTTAGTCAGCATCGATATAAATGCCATATTGGGTAATGTTGTCGTATTCGTGTATATTCGTATTCAGCGAAGACCTCCACCGTCTTGGTAAGCACTGCCAATCTTACTCCGTACTTGTTCCTTCTTCTCCTTGTCCCCCGAAAATAGTTGACATACTGTCGAATGCATTGCTGACCTTTCTTCGGAGTACCCCTTAGTTCGCTCAAACTTGAGTCGTACTGTACTGTCGATGACAAGCTTTTGAATCCTGTCCACTGGGCTCTATCTAACTAATGTTTAAAACTCCGTCTTGCTGCATGTGAGCGTATATAAACCCAATAAGCTACTACCTGAGGTGAGGATTTCACAGAAGATCAAGCACGTCTACATTCCCTGGGCCAAGGACTACCAGAGCACGCGATATTTCGGCGATCTAGCATTCTTTACTGCTGGTGAAGGATATTCCAGTTATGAAACGATTGACGACCTAGAACTGTTTTCTGGGAGCGTTAGTAGTAGCAAACTAAGTATGTACATGATCACTTGATTCGTTTATTTTTTGCAAGCAACAACTGCTCAGATAACCAGTCTAGAGCAAGTTCCTAGCTCTTCATTTTATCAGGGGCGTGCGTGAACGTTGGTTGGGGATTAAACGTTTTTAGTACTTTACACGACTAAGCAGGGGTTGATATGCTACCATTTGTTATGGAAGATGGAAAAATGATGATATTTTAGCTCTGCCTAGTAGTCATTAATGAGTCGCCGATTGTTCCCCCCTACTTGCGCTCTAGTGACAAAAAGGGTGTTAGCAATCTATTGTTTGTTTGTTAAGTGTTCTAAATACTTGACGCCAACAAGTATTTGATCACTGCCAAGGTAGGTTTTGAATGGGAGCTTACTCTTGGATTTTTCGTCCGCCTACCGGGGCAGAGCAGGCTGTACTCGCTGCGCGAGTGGTCGCTCGACGCGACTGGCAAGCGGAGCGCCTCGTAGGGACTTGGGGGTCCCGGAGGCAATGGTACTCTGACGGGCGGCAAGCTCTACCCCCTTACCGGTAATGACCCGGGGTAGACTCCGACCCTCCCTAAGGTCAGAGTTATCCCGGCCACTAGTGCGGGAGCCGGAAGCATCACCCTTAGAGGCACCTCTGCTTCCGGCAACCTCACTAGAAGCAGCCGCCCCCACTTATGTAAAATTATGTTAGACCTGAGACTCAATGTGCCGTCCCCCGAAAGACCTGGCTGGTTTGGAAGAAACGAAAGGGAGAAGGGGATTTCTTACAGCACGGATGGCGGCGACGCGCGCGTGGGGCAGAACGGGCAGCGGCACGGTCCGCGAGGACCCGGGCGGCGTCAGCCTCGGCTGCGAATTTGGCGATCGCAGCCTCAGGATTAGCCGTAAGCGCGGCGGCGTCTCTTTCTTTCTGCTACATTTGATGTCAGCCCTGATCAATTGAAAGCTCCATAGGTTCAGGGCACAAAGTGTAGCAAGTACGGATGAACCACCAAAGATCTCAAAGCCAACGGTGAGACGTTAGAGACCAAGGGAAATCATCAGCACGATCTCAATCTCGACTCAATAAGACTCGACACAAAGTGGGTCATAAATTTGAGGATACATGTATTCACATGTCAGGTGCGGAAGTGACGCGTCAGACAATGAATAACAGGCGAACAAACAGCAGCAACAGGCCAAAGAAACCAAGGAACCAGAGGAAACACTTCAATTGTCACAATAACAACAGGACTTACTCTGCGCTCAAGCCAGCGCTTCATCTTCATGCGCTTTTTCTGGCACTTGGTGGGCTCGCCCGCAGGTCCACGGGGAGGAGGAGTGGGAGGAGGAGGGGGAAGAGGAGGAGGAGGAGTATATATATATTTCGATCAAAAAAGGGGTGTCGGACAGGAAGAAAAGAAAGGGAAGTTCTAGAGCATTGGGATGGTGGGCTTTATACAACATCTTCATACACGCGCCTTCCTTATTCAGACTGATATTCCCTACCTAGGTAGGTATTATTCTCAGGCATTAGACTCTTGTACGTACCTTAAAGAGAGTAGAACGACGAAATTACACGGCCTGATGAATCATGTGTCCATCTCAACAATAGCTATGATTTTGAATTCTTCCTTCTTTAACTACCCTCTCTACAATTCAACTCAGATTCAGTTCAGGTTCAGTTCAGATCCAATTCAGATTCAATTCAGAATCAATTCAGATTCAATTCAGATTCAATTCAGATTCAATTCAGATTCAATTCAGATTCAATTCAGATTCAATTCAGATTCAATTCAGATTCAATTCAGATTCAATTCAGATTCAATTCAG
>LACB01000432.1:0-23456 GCA_030142185.1 Penicillium thymicola
TACGACCGTGGCGGTAGGCGAAACGAGGCCCCCCCGGCGGCGAGCTGTACCTGGACCTCATTCTGGACAGACAGTCATATTGGTCAGCAAAAATCTATAACCTAGGGTTTCCGGGCGTTGCTAGTACAACAGGCACTGCCAGTTATTGGAAAATGCCCACGAAAGCTGCCGGGGACCGGACACGACGCACGGCACGCATTAATGTCGCTTTGGCTTGTGACTCGTGTCGGGAGAAGAAAATCCGCTGCGATGGGAACAAGCCGATTTGCGGGGCTTGTGTGCGACGGTCGTATCGCATCGACTAGTGTGTATACAACACGGAAAACCCCCGGGCTGCCACCAGGGACGAGTAGGTCCCTCGTGCCTGAATGCATTGTCGAGAACATGGAATCAATTGCCCCTAACGCGAAATAGATATTTCCATAGCCTACATCGGCGAATCAGAGAACTTGAAGATGCCAATTTGAGGGCGGGACTTACCATCAAGACCCCGACAAACTATCAAAGCCAGCTACTCAGTGAAGCCAACAGGCAGGCCGAAATGACAACAGAAGCAGCTGGATCCTCCACATGTGCTGGCCAGCCACTTCCGGATGCTACAGTACAGAATATGATTCCCAGGAGCTCAGATGCCGGGGTGTCAGCAGGCCACGGACCATCAGCCACTCGTATTCTCCGCGGCAGCAGCCAGTCCGGGTTGACAGAAGCCACTGCGGATAGCCATGAATCGCCTTTATTCGATGAGGGCGAAGGTCATGTAACGGGCATGGGTCAAATCACAGCACCGGCGGCCGAAGGTCAACGCCGATCGGCCCGATTCCAATTCTATGGTCGCTCCTCCAATGCATCCCTCATGCGATTCGCCTGTCAATCTATGCCTTCGCGGCCAATCAGCGGTTTGCGTGCCGAACCTGTGTTCAGTGGACTTCGAGATACCCCCACCGACTACGGGTTTGATGATTTTGCCCTGCCGCCGAGAATGCTGGCAGATCATCTCCTAAAGTGCTTCTTTGATAAGGTCTATATTCTGTATCCGTTCTTCCACCGCCCAGCCTTTGAAGCAGCGTATAAGAATATCTGGCGGGCAGAGGACGACTCTTATATTCCGCTAACAGAGCTGCGGATCGGATTAGGATCTAGCGTTGAATCTGGTCCTCGATCAATTGTCTTTCATTGTGCTCTTAATTTGATGTTTGCCCTGGGTTGTCATTTTGCAGATATTGCTCCTGAGGAAGTTGAGTCTGTCGCACATTCTTTCTTCCTCCGCGCGAAGGGTTTCATCGGACTCGATTTCCTAGATATTAACACGCTTGGCGTCGTTCAGACATTACTTATCACGGCGCTTTTCCTGCAGAGCTCCCCATATCCCAGCCGATGCTGGAATTCCGTTGCAGTGGCATGTAGAGTTGCCCTAGGCCTAGGGCTTCACGAACCAGCTACTCTCGCTGCATTAACATCTTTGGAGTCTGTTATCCGACGACGGACATGGCAAGGATGCGTGATGATGGACATGTAATCCCTCGAATTCATATGTTTCCGGTCTCCCGCGCTAACCCTCGTGCGCAGCACTTTGAGCATGACATACGGCAGGCCAAGCATGACCACCCATTTGGCCCCTCTACCTCCACCAAGAGACCCGGACAACTCTAGCTCCCAGGAAGGAACTGTAGAGCATAGTCTAATGGCATTCTACACGGAGTCTATCAACCTTTACAATATCCTAGACAGAATCTTAGCAGATGTCTACAACTTTTGCCGCGGTCGGGCCCCTCAACATCAATCGCAGCAGGTGACAAAAAGCCCAGGAGGCTTGGACATAATTCTCGACATCGAGAGGCAACTTACCCTCTTTGAAGCTAATCTTCCTTCTTTCCTGAAATGGCCTGCCGGTCCACCTGGAGCGCATGTGGACGGCGAACCAAACCTGGCGATCGCGCAACAGCGAAATGTTCTACATGCAAGGTGCGTTGTTTTGCGTCTTATCATTCACAAGCTCACTGCTTACTTGATTGTACAGATACATCCATCTCCACCTTCTCCTCTACCGCCCGATCTTCATACAACTCTACTCGGAAAAGTTGCGAACTCGAGATTCAACAACCGGACCAGAGCTGCAAGAGAACTGGATGTTCTCCGCAACTGTGCAGAGCACATTATACTCCTCCATATCCAGCAAATGCGCTACCTCGTGCGTGGTGGCAGCCATTGACCTCACGCACCTGGTTCATGAGACCTACCAGACCAATGCCGCCGACGCATGGTGGTACAATGGATTTTGTGGGTTGTCAGTGAACTCCTCACTTTCTATTTCCAATACTGATCATACCCGCCCTAGACGTGTCTACCGCTGCAATAGTCTTACTCATGTCATTCTCAGCCCCATCAATGCTGGAGCCATCTACCATGGAGAAAGCTCGAAATGCTTGGAAGGAGGCAATGACAGTGTTAGAGTTGATGGCTCCATTACGCCGCTCCGCTAGCAACACCCTTCAGCTTCTGCAGGGCGCGTACCGCCAGGCAGTGCCTTGCAATCCGCAGCAGACAGGGCCAAAGGCCGATGCTTTGCAGATTTCCGGTGAAATCCCTCAGTCCAACGATATGTCCGACCACCCAGACCTAGCGCAACCTCCGTTTTTAAACTGGGAGGAGTTCGCTGCGAACATGGGGCCGGGTTTGGATGACTTGGGGTTCTTGACAAGACTAGATTTTCCTGATACTTTGGCTTCCGGGGGCACTTGTTTTGGTTTTGATTAATATATTTGTGCTTTGAGGGAAGAGGTATGCTCATTATTTGAACTTCATCCACGTACATATCCACAGCGCCACAGTAACAAAATCAACAAATCTCAATTCTGATCGACCAACCTTGCGAACGCCATTCTGCATGTCAGAGCCACCACTAGACTTTAAAAGGGGGTCAAGAGGTTTCGCTTGGGTTCAAGTATCTCAGTTCGTTCATTCTGCGGTCCTCGCCTTCTTCGCTTTGACCCGGCCCCATCCCACCACATCAGTCCCATGAATCCAGTCCATCAAGCCGATAGTGCCATAGTTGACACGAAATTTCTCGTGGTGCAGATCATGTAGTTCCGCCGGTGGCAGTTTCAGAAAGTCATAACCGCTATGGTCCGCTGCCGCTTCCCACAGCTCGAAGACGCCAAATATCATGATAGACAGGAAGTGCGCGCCTTTGAGGTATAGTGGGAGTGTAACCGGCAAAACATTGGCAAAAAGATGCTCGACTGGATGGGCGTACTCTGCTGCAAAAGAGACGGGGGTGATGTATTTGTGGTGCATCTTGTGAATGTAGACGTAGATGCTAGGGTGGTGGAGGGCGCGGTGGACATAGTAGAATGAAATCTCTCGAGCGAGCAGGCCAAAGACGAAATCTACAACGAAGGTTCCCAGAGGAGGCACAATCGGATCCATATTCAGGATGGCGTGATAGAAGCCCCACAGGTATAGCAAGCTGAATTGCAGAGCTATAATCCAGACATGGTTGAAGAGACTGATTTTGATGCAATGCTGGATCTGCTGGCGTGTTGGCTGGCGGCCGGCGCTTTGAATTTTATGGCGTTGTGAGAATGTCGGGAACAGCGTACCGATCAGCATGTAGATACTGGCTGGGAAAATGAACCCGACGACCTGGGACAAGATACTGCCCATGAGTTCGATGGTGCCTGGCTTGTGTGTGGCAATAATATCTGTCCAGACGGACTGCAGCCGTGCGTGCACATCCATGGCCGTTGTTGTTCTTTTGAAAAACTGTGATATGAGGTCTGCAGAGTTCTTCGTTATTCTTAAAGTAACAGTCGTATCATAGACCTAAATAACAAGTGAACACGGACCCGTTCCGGTACTCACAAGACGTGAAGGTCGCCAATACCATGCATGGCTGGCCCTAGTCCCCCGTGCCCGGAACGCTCCCGAAGGACATAATTTGCACGAAATATTGTCGGATACTGGAGGACCCTGGGTTCACCTAGTAGGCCTCAACACATGCACTGTCCGCAATTTCCTTATTTTTCTTCTTCCCCAGGGCATCTTGCGGGGATCGATGCATATGTCGTGCCTCGCTTCGGACGCCTCGAGTGCCTCGGGATCGTTCCGAAATGTCCTGACAAACACCGCATTCGATACTTAAGCCAACAAGAATCCCAAGTCAGGATATAGAAGAAAGGAGAACAATTTATCAAGCCTATCAGTATCACCGCCACTATGACCTCTAAACCCTCCGATGCTCCCTCCTTCAGCCAGATCGCGTGTGTTGGAGCGGGGCTATCAGCCGTCGCGCTGGGCGCAACGTTGAAGAGATGGTATGGCATGGAATACATCCACTTTTTTGAAAGACATCCTGCGAGCGGCGGGACGTGGTACATCAACACCTATCCAGGTGAGTATTTATCCGCCTACTCCACCTCTCACTTGCTCAACGTACACCCGGTAGGATGTGGCTGTGATGTCCCTACAGCTTTTCGTTTGCCCAGAACCCTAACTGGACGAAGCTCATGCCGTCAAACAAGGAAATCAAAGAGTATGTCGATAACGTCGTAGCCACCTACAATCTCCGACCAAAGATGACTATCGGGACGGAAGTTATCCGAAGTGTCTGGCGAGAAGATGCAAACCGCTGGCTTCTCTACCTGCGCGACCTCAAGACTGGACACGAATATACCCATGAATGGCAGATTCTCTTCGCAGCCACAGGACAGCTTGTCGAGCCGCGCCCGTGTGAAATTCCCGGCGCGTCAGGTTTCAAGGGGAGCCTCTTCCATTCGGCGCGGTGGGACCACAGCGTGGACCTCGAGGGGAAGAACGTTGTAGTCATCGGAAACGGGTGTGTGTCTTCTCCCTCTTTCTCGGTCTCAACGGGGAATCTGATGGTGACACCTAGGTACTGCTGCGCAGATTGTGCCAGCACTCGTCAACGAAGGGAAGATCAAGTCGCTTACGCAGATTGTGCGCGCAAAGCACTGGATATTCCCAGCCCCAAACTTTGCCTATCCCCGACTTCTGCAATGGATCTTTCGCTATGTCCCACTAGCTATGACACTGCATAGGTTTCACATCTTTTTGATTGCCGAGAATGACTTTCGCTTGTTTCCGATGACCAAAGGCATGCCGTTTCACTGATATACGATAAGTTCACCATCACCCAGTTGCCACTCAGATCGGAAGAAGCCATTCTGTTAACTTCCTCGTGTTCAGATCCCCGATATTGGATTTAGAGGAACGGTTGGGAATAACGGGTCGGTCGACGGTGTAGCAAATAAAGCAATGGCTCAGGAACAATAAAGCAGACAGATACTATATAATACTTAGTTGCACCAGCCGACCGGCCTATTTCTTGCACAGCGTTCATTTCCAGTTCGGAAGCTTCCAGCAGTCAGATGCGGGGATTCCCTGTGATTCCGGCCCCGTTGTGCTTGTTCTTTGGTGTCCGGGTCCCTTCCGATCCCGGGGCCCGGAACAAGTTCAAAACAAAACAACGTTGAATAATTACTGGCAAAGTGCATGATGTAGATGCATAGGCTCTGTGCGTCAGAAAATAGCCGAGGTTTCAAGTAAGTACCTGGTCTTCGACTAGTATATCAAGTGAACCAACGTTACTATTTCATCACCGCTGCCGGTTCCATTCACGTTTCTCTAACATGACGACAACCAGACCGGGTATCCTTCCCCGTGAAGGACTTTACATTGATCCAGCCATATCAGGCCTACGTAAAACGATCCTTCATCCGCTTCTCGGGTTGATCCTTCTGTCCCTGATGCTCAGGGGAAGATTGAGCGTCGTCGCACCGTATGAGAGGCTCGTCCAGATCACCGCCGCCACCAGTGCGTTCCTATGGCTTAATGATTGGTTGAATGTCAAGTGCCTGAAAAATTGGACTACAGATGGCAAGTGGGATTGGAAGAAAGAGCTCGTCGTGGTAACCGGTGGCAGCGGTGGTATTGGCGCGGGAGTTGCTCAGCGTCTTGCTGCTATGGGGGCACGCGTTGTTGTGGTTGATATCATTCCCTTGACTTTTACACCTGGTATTGCTAAGACTTTATACTTACAGAGGACCCTTCCTTTTTGCCTGTATTTGCTAACCCTTGAAAGAAAACGATCGTATCTCGTACCGCAAATGCGACTTGAGCAATGAGCAAGAAATCGCAGTTGTTTGCGAAAATAGCAGATCCGAATTCAGCCATCCTACTGTTTTAAGTCAGTAAAAGCATTCGTTTCCTCACGAGCCTCTACCTAACCGTAGCAGTCAACAATGCTGGCCTGTCGCGTGGTCGAACGGTGGTCGAAGGCACATATGGCGACAACAACATAACACTACGGACTAACAAAGAGAATGAAATATTACGAAGGTTTAGTTATTGGCTATATATAGGGGATATCGCTGTATTTATAGCTCGACTAGATGTTAAGTACCTCATACAAACTATCCTACTATAGCCGGGATTGGGAGGAAGGCACAAGCCATGTAATTTCACACGTCATCATTTCTCAGAGGCTATATGAGTGAATAACTTTGCTAAGGGTAGGGGCTATAAAAAAAAAAGGATGATCAATGTTAGGTGGATTTTTAGTTGCTGACGCTAGCATCACAGAATAGATGGCTGATAAATGATACACCTGTCACGTGGTTAAGTTGTTCTATATCTGCCTTTATTTTCAGGCCGTAGAGTGAGCAAGTCTGTGCGCTCACTAAGCGCTATCAGAGTACTCAGTGAGCACGACCTGAGCGTTCCCTGAGCACGCCTGAGTGCTCACCGAGTATAACCTGAGTGCTTACCTAGTATAACCTGCTCACTGAGCATAACCTAAGCGTTACTAAGCATGCCTTTGAGTACACTGAGTAATCACCCTGTGCTGTGAAATACTCTCAGTGAGCAGGACCCTGAGCCCCCTCATAAAGCGGCGGCACCCCTATCGGGAAATCCGCATCCGCGGTCTAAAATCTGGTACATACAGGTACATATGTATGGACTATGTGTGGACAACTAATGGTGGCCTTAGGCTGTGAACGGGTCCTTGCATCGATGAAAGATCCCATGAATAATACGGTGAGAACTATACTGCATGTAGCAGACCAGAATATAATTAATTATGAATTGGTTGGATGGATATACACGACTAGCAGTAACATGATAATGCTAGATTCTACCATATTCCATTGACTGAAAGCCGCCTGAATTGAAATGTTTTCCTGTGATACGACATGATGCAGCTGTCAAACTGAATCAGCGGCGGTAACTTCCATTCCGTAGGAGTTCAAGATTTGGCATTTAAGAATTGCATAGTTAGTGGGTTATCATACATGATGCCGAGTTAGATTTCGCGCTGAATCCCCAATTTTATGTTAATTAATTAAAAGCCATATCATATTTTCAACATAATACACTACACTAGGACTCAAAAGTTAAAAGAGAAGGAGAAGTTGGTCAAAATAATCTGATATAAACAAAGATGGTGAGACTATATACTGGTTATTTAGTACCTACGTATGTTCATGTGCAAAATAAAGCCAAGAGAATCCGCCCATTTCAAACGCCATGCCATAAATCAATGCCATCGTTTCCTCATCACTCACATTCGCGATTTACTCGGGGCACAGCAAGAAGAAGGGAACGCATTCTTCGACTGGCTATCAACACAAATAGCCGAAGGAGGCACCCAGAGGCCAGGGTTCTTCTCAAAGAAATTTGAGGCACGCAGCATAATGCTAACTGGCTCAGCAGGCATGATGGGGAAATCCTCGGTACGCGGGAAATGCGTCAGACCGAACTGCAAGTAGCAGACGATATCGGTGTTCTCGATACTCTCATCGCGCTGCGCCCAGTCGGCAATGGTCGGGTTGTAAGGGTGTCCCTCCGAGCCATCAGATTGGCAGACGAAATCACCAGCCGGGAAGAGCTCGTAGTCCTTGTAAGGAGTAACCCAGAGGGGCTTGCGGGCAAAAGCGGCACGCTTCCAGACGGTGCTGCCGGGCTTAGCGAGCATTGGGGGGCAGTTGTTGTTGAGGATCTTGTAAGCGACGGGCTTTTTGGCGATGGCGTTCATGCGGTTCGGGTTGATGATGTCCCATGACCGGTTAGTCTCGTAGCAGTAGTCTGCGGCGCCCTCGAGGGAGGTACGGAGGGGGGTCTTCTTGCTGTAGAATCCGTTGCCGTAGGGGTTCTCTGGGGAGCCGACGGCGGCCTCGGCGGAGACGGCATCATTTTGAACAATGGAGTTGTTTTGGCCGTCGATTTCAGGGTCGATGCGGAGAGAGAACAGGTGCTGGTGGTTGTGGGCATTGATAGAAGGGGCGACTTCAGTGCCGAAGGGAGCGGCGGTTTCGGTTGGGTGCATGCAGTAGGTGTTCAGCATACCGGTCAGCTTAATCTCCAACTTGTAGGTTCCATCTAGGGTGAAGGTGTGGTAGAAGCCGTATTCGTAGTTGGCGGCGGTGATAATTTGGGAGACGATGAGCTTGCGGTCGCGGGCGGAGATCACCGTGCCATCACGGTAGTCGGTGTGCTTATAGAGGAGGCCGTTGTCTTCCTCGTGAATACAGATGGCGTTCTTGATAACGGCTGCCTCGCCCTTGGAAGTAGACATGACACCATCCATGTAGTGAATGGCACCCTTGCAATCACAACCCAGCTTCAGAGAGTTGGTCATTAGACCTGTGCCGTATTCGCCGACATCGAAAGCATGCTTCTTGTGATGAGGCTTCTCGGGGCAGCCGTAGGGAACAACCATCTCAACGAGGGAGATACGGTTGAAGAGGGTGCGCTCGCGGTCTTCGTACATGTCGTGGGTGCGCACATCGGAAATGACAATACCCTCACGGTAGTTGAAGCCAATGTGCATCTTGAAGTTGGCCCAGGTCAGCTCATTGCCGCGGACCTTGAAAGAGACACCCTCAGGCTGGGTAATATCGATGGGCTTGAGGCGATCGTGCTTGTACTTGTCTCCAATGAATTCGGGGAGGTAGTTGTGTTCCTTGAGAGGGGCAGCAGTCCGCTCGCCGTTAACGTAACGAATGTCGACGCTAAGAACCTCTTCCGTGTCGGTGTCGGCGACGACACTGAAATCCAGAGGGTGGGCGTATTGGTTATCGAACTCAGAGTTGCGGTAGTAAGCCAGACCCTGCTGGAGGCGGTGGTCATATCCCCAGCGTTCATCGATGCCGATAGCCCATGCGTCCAAGAAGACCTTGCTCATGTCTGTGATTCCAATATCTTTGCAGGCACGGATGACGCGGGCGTCCTTGCGGGCAACACGCTCCATCACATCAAGATCCTCTAGGGTGAGGGTGGGCATCACGTCGTGGACGTCCTTCCATTCCTCAACCTTGCCGGTGGCGAGATTGGCCACCACCTCTGCGATTTTGTTGGTTTCACGGATAATGACAATGGCGAAGGCACGACGGGCAGGAGCTGGGACAGCGCCAGCACGGAATGCCCGGTATTCCACTTTGCGGGGTTCACGGAGTGTGAGGCAGTTGAACTTGATAGACTTGGGGTTGGCGTAATCCCGGATGATCTTTGCCGCCTCGGGAATTTCCTTGATAGAAAGTTGATCTAGGGTTTGGAGTTAGCAGTACTCTCGGAGTTTATTTAGAGTCATTTCATACCTAACGGATGTGGGGTGCCTTGCGGCAACATGGCTGCGGCAGCAACACTTTCATAATCCCCCTCACGGAAGATTGTGTAGCCAGGAATTGACTCAGTATCAGGGACAGACGCCATGGTGAAGGTGTGTAAGGGGTATCAAAGGGAAAGAGAGAGAGTTGTGAAGTTGTAGAAAACCAAAATCTTCATCCCAAAGCTACGATACTCCTTATATAACTAATGGACCTTGACTATTTAATCGAATCTCCGCGCATGTACCTTCCCATTCGGGTAATCAGGATCTGGAACTACGATAATAAGCAACTCGGACAAGGTGAGCGAATGTTCCCGAAAGTGGATTCTCACGCCGTTGCTCAATTTGGGATAAAGTCTGGAGAAAATGTGTCTTTACACAGCATATGCCTGAGTATTTGATTCTATGTCATAATATCTTTTGCGTAAAGCATTTGCCATCGAAATTATCCAGCCAATTGCATTACGATGGCTCCAAAAGCTGTGTTGGCCACAGTCATCTGCTAGTGGTCTGCCTAATAAGGCAAGTCTTGTAGGAAAGACCTTACGTCTATGTTAGACCTGCCCTAATTTGACAATATCTGATCCGATAGACGAATGAGGGGATACTGCGACTGTGCAGGGTTGGGGATGCCAAGACGTTAAATCAAGCTTATTTCCACCATGGATATTATGTAAGCCTCCACAGCCCTGGAGTCCCTGGATAGCTCATCCATCAATGCAGTTTTATTATGAACTTGTCACCTTCAATGTGTAGGCAACGAGTGATATTAGAATTACACCTTGAAACAGAAGAACAGTTCATCTCAGATACCATTAACCCAAACGATGAGACAGCCTGTGGCTGGACTTGCCTGTTTTGGGTTAGCGGCTCGGCTTATCAACGGCGATTTCGGCCTGTCTCAAGTCAATCCACCACAGTCCACTTCAACTTCCTCCCGCTTTTAGCTTCAAAAACCTGGAGGTTGATCTCTGTCGCGTGGGGTCGATCCCTGGTCCATTCATGTATCCGATAAGCTGCCTGGAATGGCATGTCCAGCCGGACGACTCATCGTAATTTCCTAATTTCCATAGCTGAGCTCAGGTTTAAGAACCAGTTACAAATTCATCTCATCTAGCTTCACTATCTTCTCTTACTCAGAGGAGACACATAATACAAAGCACATACAATCATGGCCAATTTATCCGTTCAGCTCACTGCCCCCAACGGCCACACTTGGACCCAGCCCACTGGCTTGTTCATCAATAACCAATGGGCCAAGTGTTCGACTGGCGAGAAGATTGCCAGCATCAACCCCACGTACGTGAGACCTCAAGACCAAGGCTCCATGTCTTAAGGTCATAGCTAACTGGTGTTCAAAATAGAACCGCAAAGGAAATCACATCAATCCACGCAGCTTCCGCCGCCGATGTCGACAAGGCCGTCAAAGCAGCCCGCGCTGCTTTGAATAACCCATCCTGGCGCGACCTGCCTGGTATTGACCGCGGTAAGCTGATGAACCGTCTGGCCCAGCTCATTGAAGATAACCGCGCCACGCTCGCCACTATCGAAACAATCGACAATGGAAAGCCGTATTCCGTTTCCTTCAATGACGACCTCACCGAGACCGCCGAGACAATCCGTTACTACGGCGGATACGCCGATAAGGTGTTCGGCCAGGTCATCGATACAACCCCGGACAAGTTTGCTTACACTGTGCGGGAGCCCGTTGGTGTCTGCGGCCAAATTATCCCGTAAGTCACAAAGACCTGCGATCAAGCGTCGCCGAAATCGATTGCTAACTATGACACTAAAGATGGAATTTCCCCCTCGCTATGGCCGCCTGGAAACTCGGCCCCGCCCTCGCCTGCGGAAACACAGTCGTTCTCAAGCCAGCGGAGCAAACCCCTCTTTCGATCCTCTTCCTTGCCAACCTGATCGTAGAAGCAGGCTTCCCTCCCGGTGTGGTGAATATTGTGAACGGACACGGTGCCATCGCCGGAGCCGCACTCGCCTCACACATGGACGTGGACAAGATCGCCTTCACAGGCAGCACGGCGACAGCCAAGCAGATTATGAAGATGGCCAGCGTGAACTTGAAGAATATCACCCTGGAGACGGGTGGAAAGAGCCCGCTCATTGTGTTTAACGATGCGGATCTCGAGCAGGCCGTTGAGTGGGCTCATATCGGGATCATGTACAATCAGGGCCAGATCTGCACGGCCACATCCCGCATTCTGGTACAGGACGAGATATATGACCGTTTCTTGGAGGCATTCAAAGCTCAGGTGAAGAATGTCTCTAAGGTCGGTGATCCCTTCGAGGAATCCACCTTCCAGGGCCCACAAGTGACGCAGGCTCAGTATGACCGCATTATGTCTTATATTGATGTTGGTAAGTCTGAGAAGGCCACTCTGAGTGCTGGTGGCAAGCCTTTCACTGGGGTTGGTGATGGCAAGGGTTTCTTCGTTGAACCTACTGTTTTCACTGATGTTACGCCCAAGATGCGTATCTACCAAGAGGAGGTATTCGGTCCTTTCGTGGTGATTGCCCGATTCAGCGAGGAGAAGGATGCCATTGAGATGGCCAATGACTCGACTTATGGCCTTGGAAGTGCCCTGTTCACGACAAATTTGACTCGTGCCCATCGCGTGGCTAAGAAGATCGAGGCTGGTATGGTCTGGATCAACTCTAGTAATGATAGCGATTGGCGCATTCCATTCGGTGGTGTGAAGCAATCTGGTATTGGTCGGGAACTTGGAGAGGCTGGTCTTGCTGCTTACTCAAATACCAAGGCTATTCATGTGAACATGAAGTCTAAGCTTTGAGAGAGATTATTCAAAGGGTGTTTGAACGAGAAGGACATATTACATTGTACATAGCAAATTTAAAATTTGAATAAGGCATCTCGAATTTCTCGTCATGAAATGGGGATATTAAGCATTTCTGGTTTGAAGATTCGTTGTTAGCAAGTAGATAAAATGAAGGTTTGTCTCGAGGTGACCAACACTTACTGCATATCAAATGTGAAAAGGGAGACCACTGCTCAGTATTTTACCAACTGGCTCTAACAATTCGCCCTGCTCCGCCAGCCTCCGTCCCTTCTACATCATCATCCTTGCCTGTATATTGCGCAATGTATTCATGATCCACTATCATCTCTTCCAAGTTCCGAATATCAAGATCCATCTACGCTAGGGCTTCCAAAATGCCCTCGTAAACAACAACAAGAGCATTTTGTGTTCCAAGCGAAGATTTTCCGGATCCTTCAGCACAGGGTTATCCACTATCCTAGCCCAGGCGTCTACAGTGCCCTAGTAACTGCCATTAGAGCCCAGTCCCCGGAGAAGGTGAATGTTCTGCTTCAATTAGGAGAAAATCCGGACGGATACAAAATCGCATCATTTGGGGCCTGGCAGGGGTTGTTTCATAAGCATTTGTCTAAACAAATGAATGCTATTTTATATACACGTAGCATCAATGTCTATATATATCCCACGAATATCCAAGCATAACTGCAAAATTGGACAAAGCTCTCGACCAACTTCACACAAGTAAACCTCTCATCGATCTTCCTTTTTTGGCTCAGGCAGCGGATCATTTGCAATCGCATGGGCTTGAATAACATGAGGAACCGACTCTTCGGTGTTGAGATAGGTGCGACTGCCCTGAACGAACCAGAACGACACAGCAATAACGAGCATGACTCCGAACACACCAATGGCGTAATTCATATCACCACCCGAGGGGTTGGGTGCGCCAGGGAAGAAAAAAAAGACAGTTGTCACACAGCAATAGACAAGGGAGACCCAGTTTACCGGCGCACCCAGTCTCCCAAGGTTGAACTGCCCACCACGCGGGAGCTTGTCGCGGCCCATCAGGAGCAGAGTCATGATAGGGAGCCCATATGAGATGGTTAGGGCGATGGTGCTGACGCTGAGGATTGCATTCAGGACTGTCTCGGCGAAAAGGAACAAAACTCCAACCACTGCTATGATAACCCCCTGGAACCAGAGTGCCCTGACGGGGGCTTTCCAGTAAGGGCTCACTTCTGATAGGTAGGTACTAAAGGGAAGTCCACCGTCGCGGGAAAAGCCCCAAGTCAGGCGGGAGGCGGTAGTGACGATGCTGATTCCCTGACCTAGGCCGTTTGTGATGAACAAGGCAATTAGCACTGCACCGCCGGTCTGGCCCACCGTTTCTTGGACGAGTTCCATGAATGGTAGGCCGCTAGGCGAGTCTACCACTGTATTCACCTTCTGAATACAGAAGAGGCAGACCATCATCAAGACAAAACCGCTCACTGCTCCAGAGATAACGGCGAGATAGATCACTTTCGGGGCGTTTTTTCGGGGTGCAGGGATCTCTTCCACCAAGTGAATAACGGCATCAAAAGCAGTCAACCCATATGCAGCCTGGACGAGACCAATAAACCACACAACACCATCGGGCCAACCAGTTTGGTTAATCCACTTCCCAAAGGCGAAAGAGGCGGGCTGGTAGGAAAGACCTTCTTTTGTTCCCACTGAAATAAGCAAGGCAAGGCAAAAGACAAAAAATAGTCCGAAGAACCAGACTCCGACAAAGTTGTTCAGCCACGGTAGGAATTTCTCCTTCCGACAGCCCATCACATTGACTAGTGTGAGGGCAAAAACACAGGCAATATAAACCACGAATTCAAGCCACCCCTTCGACGCACCAGTCCAGCCTGGACTGAACATGACCTTCATACCGAGAAGGAAATTGGTCATAAACGCCACCTGGGAGGCGGCCAGTGTCCACCACCCAAAGACATTGATCCAAGCACACATGTAGGAGAGGAACCGTCCAAAGCGTGAGTCCCAAAGACGGTAGACCCAATACGCCTGTCCGAGGGCAGTGGGCATGCTGCTACAGATCTCACCCAGCGAGAGAGCAACACAGGTGTTGCAGAATGCCACAAGAGCCAGTCCCCATAGGATCGAAACGGGACCGCCGTTGACCAGGCCGTCGGAGAGATCCTGTGCAAAGGTAGACCATGTTCCCAGCACGCAGAATGCTAAAGCTAGCATGCTCCAGATGTTGAACTTGCGGGCGAGCACTTCCTCATGGCCGAATTCGGCGAGATCTTTGGCATCTTGAGTGGTTTGGTCGGTTGGTTTGAGGGTTGCTTCGGTTTCCACATCCATTGTGAGGAATGAGAGGGTAGGGAATGGGAATGATGGGGTCTTTAGAGTGGTCACTCTAAGGTCATTTCCGGACAAAGTAATTGATGTTGCCGTGAAAGCGAAGCAATTGTCTCCAGGATGTATACTGTATGCTCCTTCTGAAGACGATATCTGGATCCAAGAACGGGGTCACTGGAGCAGTTTGAGGAACTGGATGTCCCGCATCCCCATCCACGAGATCCGGGGGTCGTCATTCTTTTCCGGGGAACCCCATAAGCGTCGGCCTCTGTAGCCATAGAGAGGGGTATGTTCACTGGATATTCACCGAGTGTGGCCCACATGGTGAACCCGAAACTTGAAGGCGTACACAATTAGACGGCACCTCACAGAGGTCTGTGTAGAGCTCCAGTTTTTTTTTGTCTCTGTACCCCACATCCCACGAAGGCTGAAAATTCCCTCCCTGGAAGGTACATGCGGGTTTTAATGGGGTATTATTGATGATATCAATAGTATTTGGAGATCTGATGGATATCGCACTCGAGGGATTGCCGGGGAAGTTGGTGTGATTCACAATTCTGTGACACACACAGCAGGCTGGGTTTTACTGGGTCGTGCAGAAGACTACTGAGGAACATAATTTATCTCCTGAACAATTCGTCATTCCAGGCGAATGTCACTAGCAAAATGCTTGTTTACGCAAGATTGAAGTCTTCACTGAACCTTTTGGATCTGCACCATTCAGGCTGGAATCTCGCCCGTTTATGTTCCATGCGACTATGCCAAAGACGCCTGTGCGGAATCTGGCCCGCAGCGCCAAGATTTAATAGGGGCTGGTGCGATACCAATTAGACTTGGTGTAATTATGTACCTTCTGGATGCGTGTACTTTGTGGCAACACGTCTAAACGCCATTTACGCAGAATATCCAAAGGGTGGAAAAAAAGGACTTGGTATTGGGCTGCTCTGTTAGGTTTACAATGCTCGTTGTGTCTCCCCAATACCCCACGGTAGTGTGGGACTAATTTCTGGGGTAACTCCACTCGACCACGGAATAGCCCTACACTCCTCGGTTGCAGCCTCCTAGTGTGTTATCTGTTTGATTACTGTGGCACTACCTGCATCCGCGGCATGCTGAACCCAGGCCCCCTGGATAAGAATTGCCCTAACCTGAACAACCACAATGGCCGCAAGAATACATACGAAGGCATTCACCGCCAACTCATTCTAGACTGAAACCGTGGGTTTGAAAAATCGGACAATCGGACGGCCTACTCGGTGAAGGCCACCTTTGGTCTCACGGATATACTGTGATCACCAAAGCTACTACGGTGGAGAAGCAGCATCTCATTGGAGTGGAACTAGAGAATTATCGTAGCCCAGGAGCCTGGAGGACTAATGAATTACCGTCCTGTCTTGGTGCTTTTACGCCATACGTTCATATCATCGTCATGACGAGCGAATGGCGCAGATGATGATACTGAGCTGGTCGGGAAGGCGGCTTCAGTATGTCATTAACAAAGAGACTCCAGCTTCATTCACTAGGAATGTGACGAAGATCTTCCGATCACATGGAGTTGTTCACGGCGACACTAAGTGGTGCAATATGTTGTGGGATGACCTAGGTAGCCGTTTGATTGTCATCGACCAAGAGGGCCTGAAATGATTGAAGTGTCCTCAGGCCCTTGACCAATATCTAGCAATACCGGCATGCCGGTCGCGTAAAGGCAGGGAATCCTGACGAAGGCTCCAGTCCAGCTAAAATACTATCATGCTCACACCTTTCGATCGCGAGGCGTAAGGAAGCATGTTCTAAAATTTTGACCACCACGTAGATCGGCTACGTTTCTAGAAATAAGCTGTTGTGAGAACGAGCGATCGCATGTTCTGCTACTGCTTACATGAAGAATCAAAGAAAGGTGAGCTCTAATCTGACCAACCAGTCCCTAGCGGTATGTTACCGCTCCATGCTCTGACAGCTTTTGATCAATTGCCAGGCCATCTTCCAGATCCTTCTGATTCTCTTGAATATTATGTAACTCGAACCGGAGCTCGTTGATGCTGTCCTTCAGCCTGGCGGTTTCTTCGGCGCTTTCGTAGGCTGACTTCTTCATCTGCGCTTCCAGAGCTTCGATATAATAGTCTTTATGCATCAGAGCTTATTCATGTTGATCCCCGATCAGTTTTATCTCGGCCTCGCGACTCGAGAGCGTGCTATGCGTGCTTCCGGATTCATGCAGTAAGCGATCGATATCCGGGATAGCGGACTGGATCCATTGGAGAAGCTCGATATGTTCTTCGTCATTTTCGGAAGGAGAAATGGACTCCACGGAGCCAGGCTCGCTACTCTTGTCCAGTTTGGGCGCCGTAGCCTGTCCTTCAGCCTCGTGACTCGACAGCGTGCTATAAGTCATTTTGTACTCATGCGGCGGGAGATTGAGATCTAAGATAGCGGACTAGCTGCTTTGGAGAAGCTTGATATGTTCTTCGTCATTTTCGGGAGGAGACATGGACTTCCCAGAGCTAGGCTTCCCCTTGATCTGATTCTCTGGAAGATTCTTTAACTTGAGCCGGAGCTCGTTGATGGTGTACTTCAGCTTGGCACTTTCTTCGGCGCTTTCGTAGGCTGACTTCTTCATCTGCGCTTCCAGAGCTTCGATATAATAGACTTTATGCATCAGAGATTGTTTATGTTGATCCCCGAGCAGTTCTATCTCAGCCTCGCGACTCGACAGCGTGATATGGGTGCTTCGGAAGTTATGTAGTAAGCGATTGATATCCGGGATAGCGGACTGGATCCGTTGGAGAAGCTTGATATCGTCATCATCGTCATCATCGTCAAGGTCGTCCTCTTGCTGGCTGAATGAGTTTGAGCTCCTCTCCAGTGCCTCGAGTGACTCTTGCGCAGCTTCAAGATCAAAATAGTCGTTATTTTCGAAGTATTCGTCCAGTTTCTCTTCCTGCGATATTTGGGCGTTATCCCATTGCGAAAGCTGGAGACGACTCATCTCACCCAGTTCTAGGCCCGCCAACCACTGAAACATACTTTCATACTCGACTGATTCCAGATTATACGTGCCAACGTATCTAGACCCACATGGAGGCTGACCCATCCATGGAAGAGAACGCAACGAGAAGTCATGTATACAGTTTAAAACGTGCCTAATGAACTCAGGATCCGATTCTGGTCCGGTGGAGTCGCAAAGTGGACAGTGGGTGACACCTATAGTGACGACGCCGGAATGAGACATCACAGCCATCATTAGACTTTCAGATACCGTTTCCGCATGCTCTACTTGAACATGTTCCAAAAAGGCTTCCATGCTCAAGAATATGGTGCTCATATCCTGACAGAAAGGGCACAGACGCCGGGGTGGGTGCTTGTTCTTGACATGATTCTCCCAATGTCGTTCGGTAGCATAGGTGGCAAATGGAATCGGGCAGTCCTCGAGAAGGCAAGTGTAAGGGCTAATATCCTCTGAGAGGTGTTTTCTATCAGGTACCATCAGCATTGTGGACATGCAAGGAAAGGCTGGGAGACAATAAGTACTTCCATCGCGTCCCGTCCAATGCAACTTCCATGGGTAATGTTTGGCAACAGCAGGGGCATTTAAACATTGCCAACCCTTCCTGCGCTTTCGGGGGCCTGGGATACCGTACTGCAGCCGCCAGGGTGGTGATCGTCGTCATCGCCACCTGTGATGATTTCCTCTTCACGCTTTGAGCATTTAACTTGCTCTCTGGGATGGATGCCGATGTTCCAGAAACAGTCGGTTCGACGGGGAAAGTGGAAGCTAGTTCTTGGCCAGGCTGCTGGTTTGCCATGTCTCCCTGTTCTTCCTTCGTCGAGCTTTCTGTGCCATCTCCAGACCGCTCGAGCCTGCCGTGAATGTTTCCTCTTTCGCCCCATTGAAGTGATTTTAGTCCTTATGAATGTCTTTGAGCTTGCTGGAAACGATTTCTGCGCCGCAGATTTGTCTGCAAAAGACGTTCTTGGGGCTAGACAGCTCGGTTGACTCCAATCTCAGCACACGTCCGTCTGTTGGCATATCCTTAAGCCTGGCCAGGACTTCATCGGATTTGTTGGCCCCCAGCATGTAGAGACACGAAATCTTCAGCAATAATGTCAGCTCTGAGTGGTCCTCTGGGTCAAATTTTCGATCAGCCTTTTCAAGTCGCGATCGCCGACCAGTGCGACGAATAGCCACCGCCAGCAACACCAGGTTCTCCAGCGCGGAATCCACGTTCTCAATGGCCTCGTTGATTAGAGTGCCGCTTTCCGCTCAATGAACACATTAGTCGAGAAAGTCTTGCAGCATCACAAGAGTCCCCTTCACCAAGGTGAGCTCGCTTGGCTGCGACTGAAACCGACTATCGAGGGAAGCCCGGGATGCAGCTAACGCCCCAACCCCATCTGCCCAAAGTCTGAAGTCGGCGCATCGATTTCCGGCCCATTGGTTTTTCTGGAGGCCGGGATGAGTGAGACACCGGTTGAATGTTGACCGACATGTTCTAGTAAGATCCGCCACGGATCTATCTCCATGGGGCCGAGAGGAGACCAAAATGAAGTCAAGGAAGGTGGGATGAAGAGACTAAGATCAAAGTATTATGGGGCCACTTAAGTGTTATTCCTCCGAGAACGAATACGACGTCCAGCGATGTGGCTGGATGCGAAGGTTGGCTTATCGAGGGTCCTCCATGAATCGTAGTTTGCGTTGGGAATTTGGAGCCCAAAGTAGGCCGACTTGGAGAGGTTGGGTTCGGTGAAATAAAGGAGCCGATTGATTCCATTGGGTCTGTCGCAGTGCAAGCGCTGTTACCCCGCAGCCCACAAGAAGGCATCGATACACACACATCGATACACGCTCAGATACCTTCAGGCTCGACCTTCTGATTGCCTTTCAAGCAATGTCCACATCCTGATGGCCAACACCCCAATGCAGCGACACGGCTGGATCCACCAGGTGGCCTTGGTCGCCTTCCACTATGGCATCCAACAGCGATCGAAAGATACTGGCGGTCTGGGGGTAAGGCTGTGCCTCGTCTCGGAAGCTTTGAAGAACGCAGACCCGGGCGACCTTGCAGAAGAGATCCAAGAACTGTCGGAAGTAATCCGTGAACTGGAATCCATTTCCAAAGTATTGCATACAACTTCCATAGAGAGTACCATAGGTAGACGCTGACAGAACTTCCTAATCATAGTGCAACACCTGGCCATCGGAGCCCGATCGAACACAACAGGTGCGGCAAAATATCGAGAGCTTTCTGGGAGGCCCAAAGGAAGACCAAAAAACAGGATTGGTGATCAAACCGATCGCCTTTTACGGAAACTCCAGGCCTATGAAAGACCTGTCCAGCTATCTGCGAAATCCCCCAAACAAGCGCGGGGTGAATACCCAGACCATATCGAAAAGAAGCTCCTTTTAGGCTTGCGGAGGCAATCTCATTGCTCCCAATGTTTGGCCGGTGTCGGGGACCAAAGCAGCTCGCGGTGGCATCCGACCAGGTTACTTCTCAAGAACGGGCTCCAGCAGGATCAAAATAGCGCCTCTTTCGACATCGTCGTATCTTCTGATCCCATTGATTTCTGGCAGGGTATTTGCCTAAGATTACCACTGTACCGCTCTCCTTGAAATTCCCCCTTCTCCCTTCCCAACCCACCCTAGGGAGATAGGTGCTAATGTGATCTTAGTGATGCGAAGCGGGTTCTACGATTTGCTGACGAAGATCCTTCCCGGCCCAATGACCGGCATGAGCCAGAGGCAGCGGGTTCCTGTCGTCTTTTGAGTTGTAGGACTTTTGCTCGCATCTGCTTCGACTTTGAGGGTAGGCAATTTGTACGCGTGCAAGGCGGCTTTCGTCTGCAGCAGCGACCCTCCCCAGGTGTCGGTATGTCGCTTCCTCATGTCCTGCAGCAATACTCTCTCGAATTGAAGGACAAAGTTTCCTTGGCCTACATCATAACTTCGGCGTTTTGGCAATTCTACGATACACAGATACTACGGCACAAATGGACAAGCGAATCTATCGTTTTCATGCCGGAGGAAGTCGGCCACACGCAGCGACTCCCCAACAAGGCATACATATCAATGCAATTCAAATCGGGGAGAGAACAAACTGATGAGTATTTGGATGCGGACTTTTTAGTCCACCGGTTTCCTCGAATTCTCTCCTTTGCCGTAATATTGCTAGAGATTGGCCTTGGCAGACCGCTTCGGCTGCGACAGTTTGATAGCCCTGTCGCCCAATTCAACTCGGATTTCGAAGTTGCAAGTCAAGCCCTGGTCGATTTGCGCGAAATGTCTTGGACCAACTTTGGCAACAAGGACGTCTACGTAAAAGCCATTGAGAATTGTCTAAAAAGTAACCATTATAGGATACAACAGGCAGCGAATGGTCCGACCGATGCTGCTACCTTGAGCCATTTTAATTCTGATTCTCGAAGGTCTGTCGAGATTGATCAAAGACGGAAGACATTTCACAACAAAGTGGTTTGGCCTCTCCAGTGGCTGGCAGAAACTGGATTCCAGAGTAATTACAACCAGGTCACCTTCTTTTCCGAGAAAACAGAACCCCAGCCTTCACCCTTACAATCTCCTACACCAAATGATGAGCAATCGATGCCTATGCCTTCATTCCATGCAGGCGCCTTGATAAATCCTCACGGTTGGCTCGACCACTTGAAACAAATCAACCAACACATTCACCGTACGCTCCACAAGCGACCCGCTAGTTGCAATGGTATTCGCATTGCTATCTTAGATACTGGATACGATCTGTCGGCTCCATTTTTCCAGGACCGCAAGCGGTTGAGGCGTGTCAAGGGGTGGAAAGACTTTGTTTCTGCATCGAAGACCCCTGTTGACACTTTTGGTCACGGCACGTTTATGGCAACATTGGCGATAGAGTCCGCGCCCGTTGCAGAGCTTTGCATCGCTCGGGTGGCCGAAAGCACTGACAAGCTGACACATAGCCCATCACGAATTGCGGATGTATGTTTTTTCCCCTCTCCCCTCTAACTATCAAGGTGTTTTAGCTTCGGTTTTGTTTCGGTGCTGACGCAAATAGGCTATCCGTTGGGCAGCTATCGAGCAAGAGGCAGACGTCATCTCAATGTCGTTCGGGTTTCCAGGGACAAAAGAGGAGATCGCCAAAGCGATCGACGAGGTTCGAATCAGCCGTAAAGGCAAAATCATCTTTCTTGCCAGTGCCGGTAACTTCTGGCCGTATCAAGCTGACACCTTCCCCGCGAGTCATCCGGCTGTGATTGCATTTCGTGCGACGACATCACTAGGAACCTTCCTAGAGACCAACCCGATCAATGAAAATGACCGTTCGGTTGTATTTGGAACATTCGGCGATGATATCCCCCAAAGGCTTCGCGAATATCAATCCCAGGTTTGCCAGCCTGGCACTTCGGCGGCTACAGCCATTGCAGGTGGGATTGCAGCAATGATACTCTCCTACGTCACAGTTCTTCCAATGTTAGTGACATGGGAGGATAAAGTAGGCCTACTATTGATGTCGTGGACGACGGAAGGCATGCAGAAATTATTCCATAGGATGTCAGGCGACATGGGTAATCGGAAACGGTTCTTGAACCCGATCAAGTTCTTCTTAGACCGGCCCACGGACCTAGCCAGATATTGTGCAATTTATGATTGCCTGCAGGGGAAATGATTTTGATACGAATAATAACGGAGCCATCGGGAAGAAAGGCACCATAACAACTGATAAATGAAAGCTAGCCATCTAGAACTGCGAACCCATCTTAGTAGCCGAGACAGCCGACACTCTGGGATAGACTTTATAGATATTGAAAAAAAAAAAATTTTGTAATGAAATGAAACATAAGACATCAATTAATCAAAGTTCTATTAACCTGGTAAAGCGTAAATATTGAAACGCCGGCTATGCAGGTCTTATTTTTGGATGTCTAGATTAGGATCTACTTGTCCCTAGAATGTCAAATTGTAAGTTTCTTTAGTGAACACGAGCGGTGGCCGTTTGCAACAGATACTAGATCAGCTCATTCACGAAGGATTTATCGAAAATATATGCACACATCCGTGTTCCCAACACTATGCTCACTAAATAATTCATCCTCATCCTCAAGGTCATCTTTCAATCCCAGCATATCAATATCGGCCATCTCCATTTCCTCCTCCTCCTCCTCCTTCTCAATGCCACCCGTCATGAACGCCGTCTTATGCGATAATATCTCGGACTCCATATCCCTGTCCCTCCTCTGTCGAATGACATTGAGCCTGTATGCAAAAATAATACCCGGGGCCGTTTCATAGGAATGCACCTTGTCTCTCCTCGTCTCCCCTTGCAAATCAACCCCAAGCTCCACCGGCATCACACCAGCAGGTACCGGACCGGAACCACCGATCCTTCCTCCGTGTGTCGTGCTCTGTCCGCTTGTCACACTCATCCCTGTCTTCGTGATCCGAAGCCCAGATACAATGTACACTGGTTGTTTACCCCAGAGACCACCGTCCATGTGCTTTCGCACACTAGGCTGCGTCACGATAGCTGCTAGGGTATCTCTCGTGAAGGGACGAACAAACGAATGGACCTCATGGTCGACAACACCATACTGCATGTCCTTCCCCCATTCTGTATTCAGCTTCAAGGACACGGACGCTAACTCGACGAATTTGCCCCAGATTTCCCCCCCGATCGAGTTGCTCCGGTTGTCAGTGT
>LACB01000433.1:0-23428 GCA_030142185.1 Penicillium thymicola
GAAACAGTCTTGTGCGCCGAGGAGGAAGGGGGGTAAGGGTGGGGATTGGGAGGTTCCAATAGTGGTGGTGGTGGTAAGGTCGGCTTCGTATTCTTTGAGGATTTGGGCGCAGGGCCAGATTGTTAGGAAGTCCGGGATTAGAGCTAGGAGAAGTTTGTCTTTATTTGCGGGGTGGACGATCTCGTTGGTTGGGTTGAGGAGGTCGCGGAGGTAGGTGAGTGTCTGGTCTGGGGTGAAGTACATCTTTAGGGAGATGAGAAGGAGCTTCTCTGGGAGGACTGGGTAGGATGCCATGGTGATGGGTGTGTGTTTTGTCCAGTGTTATGGTGTTATGGTGTTATGGGGATATGCTTAGCGTTCCCGACGGGGAGGGGGAAGTGTCGGAAAAGGTTAGAAAGTGGAAGCGAAGTAATTCCAAGTTAACAATTTTGGAAGGTAATTTCCAAGTGTCAATGCGCTGCATTAGCGTTTTTGCGCTAGACGTTCCGATTGTCCCATCAGGTTTAGTGTAGTTTAGTGTATAATGGATGTAAATGGTATGGGAGGGGCATTCAGGTCAGAGTATAGTGCCGAGGACTATATAGTTACCTATATACGTGATGTCACATCGGTCCAGACAGGGGTATATGGGTATATGGGTATATATACAAAGTAACCATTCGGAGTACTCATTGCCGGAGTCCAATGAATGTTGACAAGACTATAATAGGCCAAGCTAATCGCGTTTCAAGTACCCCAGATATAATAGAAACTATGCATGTATTTCGGTGATACTGTATTGCGCTTTGGCCTTTGCGTACATCCTGTATATTTTAATGTGTCTGTTGTATTCTATATTTCTATTATATTCCTTGTATCTATTAACTATATAGTAGGATTAGAGCAGGATGTACAATGTACAATATTCTATAGTGCCGATCTAAAGGAAAATCCTAAGTACATTGTACATTGTACAATAGTACAATCCGGAGAACCGATGGACTAAGTTGACAACGACCAACAACATTGGAGACGGTGGAGTGGGAAAGTGGAGTACGTAACCTTGTAAAGAGGCAATGCACATCAACTAGTTAACTATGGGGTTTAGCGTCTGGGGGATGTACTTATGTATTTGTTTCGATTGCATTCGATTTTTGGGAATTAGGGAAATCAATGTTATGAGGCAATTTACATGTTGATGTGAATATCCCTAGGGGTTCGTCTTTATCTCATGTCCAGCCAGGTTTTAGGAAATGGCATTGAACTTGGTTCCCGGTTAAGAACTTAGTTCCCGGTTATGAGGTCAATTCCGACAAATCCTGTCTTCCCGTCTGGAGGACATCCGGCTGGGGCCATAGCCCATGTATTCCTCAATATACGAGGTGCCGCCCAGGCCCTTAGCCACCAAAACCAATCCTCGCGTCGGGAAAAAGGTGAAACCCAAGACTCCCGGTCCTTGGCCTCAAGGCATCAATATTAAGAGGGAAGTTGAACAGCCACGTTCATGTAGGAAAAAAAAAAAAGCCACAGCCGTCTTGCCCGTTGTAACTTGTAAGTTGCCTTTACCACTGACATCGATGGCTTGAGTGTGGCAGAATATGAAGCCTGAGGGGGCGTCGTCCAAGACAGCGCCAGCGAGGTTTAATAAAACATCCCGTGTAATACGAGGTAAGATGCATGTATGGCCCAAAACAAGGCTCCTAAAGTATCCGACCTCGGTTTAACCTCCTCTGGTGCTGACCACTCATAGCCCGTCGTTGGGTGCTATGATGCTGGGGCCATCCCGGACGCTGGAAATACGCGTAATATCAAAAGGCCATTCGAGTTTCCCAGTGGAGAACAACTGTAGATGATGATACCATCAAATGCAAGGATTGGCTGGACCTGGGTTTGGTTGCATGGCTATCAAAGACAGAGAGAGGGGAAGGAGTAAAAAAGATATAAAGACCCCCCTTTGGGTACTCCCACATCAGGATTTCTTTTCTGTATCCAACATCAAACCAATCTCTCTCTATCTCTATTATCTACTTCGATTCAATTCATACTATTATTTGTACATTCTTCATCCTCGTGCCCATACCTTCATCACCATGTCTAGTCCTTTCCGCATTGTTATGGCCTGCGACGAGGCCGGTGTCCCATACAAGGATGCCATCAAGGCCACCCTCGAAAAGAACCCTCTTGTCGCCGAGATTATTGACGTCGGTGTCAACTCATCCTCTGATAAGACTGCCTATCCTCACCCTGCCGTCGAGGGAGCCAAGCTCATCATGGATGGCAAGGCTGATCGTGGTCTCTTCATTTGCGGCACTGGTCTGGGTGTTGCCATCGCCGCCAATAAGGTGCCCGGTATCCGAGCTGTGACTGCCCACGACCCCTTCTCCGTTGAGCGTTCCATTCTGAGCAACGATGCTCAAGTCCTGTGCATGGGTCAGCGTGTCATCGGTGTCGAATTGGCCAAGAAGCTCGCTACAGACTGGCTCAACTACCGATTCGACCCTAAGTCTGCCTCTGCTGCCAAGGTCCAGGCTATCACGGACTATGAGGTCCAGTTCCGCACTGCTGCTTAGACTCTTGTCTTTGTTCTTCGTCTCGTCTTGTCTCACTTGACACCCAAAAACACCTGGAGATGTCTTGGGAACCCCCCCCCCCCCTGGTATTGTCGCCATCCTTGCCTTCCCTGACAGAGCATGACTTGTCAAGTTTCATCGACTTGTCTGCACGATTGTTATGTCTTTCTTAGTTCTCACAGCGCATGATACCACGAACCAAATGTTACTTCTGCTTCCAGATTTTGGATTAGAAGGTCACATAGATATGTACATACTGAATGAAATAACTACAGTCCAAACCCTGCAGAATTAATCTGTAGAAGAGAGTAGATATATACCCCAGGACTGTGCAGTGAACCAATTGAGCTGACTCAGAATTTCCGCGGGGATTCTATGAGTTTCCATACGTACCTAAGGAGTTGCGGTTTGTCTGAAATCACAAAGATAATCCACAAACGTACTGACACAACTGACACCACTGACACAGTAAATTGCAGATCAAAGGCCCTTAAACCCTCAGACCCCCCATCAGTTTTCATGAACTACTGCAATATCCACTCCTATTACTCTTGACTTTATATGGTGGACCGCCCCACATTGGGGATCAGATCAGATCAGCAGAAAACCAAAGGCCTCACTCACACATAAACCATGGCGCAAGAACTTAAAGCCAAGGGCAACGAGCTCTTCAAATCTGGAGACTACAGTGGTGCTGAAGATTTCTACTCCCAAGCGTAAGCTATCACATCCGACGTCTCCGAGCTATCCGCCCCCCTCACTCCCCAACTCAAAGTCACAACCCCCAACAATCATTTAAATAATTCCAAACTAACAACCTCCCCCCACCTTAAAAAAGAATCCAAAAGAACCCAAAAGATGCAACCTTCTTCACAAACCGCGCGATAACCCGAATCAAGCTGGCCAAATGGGCCGATGTTGAACATGACGCCCGCGCCGCGATCGAAATATACGGCCTAAAGAACCCCATCGCCCTAAAGAGCCACTATTACCTCGCCCAAGCCCTCCTAGGCCTCCAGCGCCCACAGGAAGCACACGACGTCGCGTCCCACGCATACCAACAGAGTCTAGCAGCGAAGAATTCTCAAACGGAGAACCTGTCGCGGATAGTCTTGCGCGCAAAACAGCAACTCTGGGCTGCGCGCGAGACGTCTCGCGTGCGCGAGCTAAATGAGACTCTCGGTTCTGTGGAGGCGCTCGTTGAGGCCGATGTGACGCGTGCGCTGGCGGAGTTGCAGGGTCGATTGGAGCGCGGGGAGATTGGGGAGATTGGGTTTGGGGAGGATCAGAAGTCGTTACGAGAGGATGCCGAGACTAAGGTTAAGAATTTGAGGGAGGCATTTCGAGTTGCTTCTAATGGTGATATTCAGGAACGGGTTTGTTTTTCTGCTTGGCTTGGAGTGGTGGGTTGTTTATTGACTGGGCTTTGATTCTAGGTTGTTCCTGACTATCTCATTGATGGTATCACATTTGAGATCATGCATGATCCGGTTATTACACCGTCAGGGGTCAGTTTCGATCGACTGGGAATCACTAAATATGTTGAGAAGTCGGGCGTTGATCCTTTGACTCGGGCTCCTATCAGTGTTCATGATCTGCGGAGCAATTATGCTCTCAAGGCTGCTTGTGAGGAATTCCTTACGAACAATGGATGGGCTGTGGACTGGTGATCGCGCTCTCGATTTGAATTTGCACATTGTCCCCGGAATTTACTTCTCGTCTCTTTTTCTGGTGCATAGCGAGGGGATTTCCACAGCTGTTGCATGTGGACATGCATCTGTTGGCGTGGTTCTTGAAATAAATATGATCTTTTTTTTTTTTGAAATAAGTGCTGAATATGTTAACATAATCTGGGTTTACTGTTTACTCTTAAGCTATTCTGTTAATACCGTAGCTTGTATGCCTATATAGTTAGTTACATAACTAGTAGTTGCCTTTTTATGCAGTAAGACCCCTCGTGCCTGAGAATCAACTGGCGAATGTGTCAGCGACCCCACCTATACCCGCTGACCCCGCCCTCAACCATCTCCAATATCCCAACCATATAAATAAATCCTCAGCTCCTGACTTTTACTTCTCCTCATACACAATAATAAAAGATTCTCAAATTCAAAATGTCCGACATCACCCCCTTCCTCGCCGTCCTAGAGACCGCCCAGAAGAAAGAGAAGTTCACCCCCGAGGTCCAAGAAGCCGCCGCCGGCATCGACATCGCAGCTCTCAAGGAAATCTTCGAGAAGGTCGCCGAGCAGGGCGAGTTTGAGAAGCTCGATGATGCCACCGAGGCCGAGACCCTCCGTAAGGCTTTCGAGTTCGCCGCCAAGGCTGTTATGATGCTGAAGACCTCCCCCGGTCTTTTGGAGAAGAAGGACCTCTACATCTACTTCAAGGTTGGCAAGGGTGACGTTATGGAGAAGCCCGGCATGTTCGATATCCAGGTATGTTCAATTTCGTTGATTGCGAGCTCGGGAAAGCCCCGGACTATAACATGTTCCTTTGGAGGGAGACCGGTAGCTGACTATTCATTCTTTGCAACAATACAGAAGAAGCAACTCTACGGTGCCTGGGAGAAGGTCAAGGACTACAGCCCCGCCAAGGCTCACCAGCTCTACATCGGCCACGTCAACACCCTCATTGCGAAGTACGGCACCCGCGACGAATAGATGATACAATTGGGAGAACTGGTCTTGGAGAATGAACTCGCGATCTATCGAACGGGATATATTGTCGGGTGAGATTTTGGAAAGACGGTTATCGAAAGAGAAGAGATAATCGTATTGTCTCAAAATTCTCGGGATGAATAAACGAATACAAATGCATGCTACTTTCCATGGCCCAATACTCGCGTACCTGACAAGCCCGTATACAATACTGAGATAACTATGCGACTCACACGCGTGAACTGCTGAGACGAAAAACCACCAGGTATAGCCAATACCACTAAATGCAAGGACAGCAGACTCAGGTCATCCAGCTCTGCCCCTGCCAGTCCGGCAGAGTATAAGCAGTCGCGCACCATGGCTCATCACCCGCACCATACGGCGTCAACGGAAGATCATAAGGCATCCGGAACCCGACGACCACAGAAGCCGTCTCGGCTCCCTCGGACACAGGACGATCCCGCTTAAAGCAAGGAACCATCAGCGCGTCCGGCGCAGGGGATTCCCTTTCCACCCGGGATTCAGATTCAGATTCAGATGGAGACGCAGCATCGCCACAACCCTCATCTCGGAAAAGCTCTGGCCAAATAACAACCCCAATCTCCCAGCTACAAATGCGTACCTCGCCACTGGCATTCGTCGCCGCGCCTCACGCCTGCGTGGACAAATTCGCCGACGACACCATCGCCCAGTCAATAATTTTTATATCTGAGTCCGCGAAGCGGATGTAAGTCTTGATGTGTGGTGTTGCGCGGGCGCGGCCTGCTTCCCGTCTTGGGGAATCGTCTTCGGATAAGTCGATGCATTGGCCTGGCGGGAGCGAGTCGCCCGCCCATTGACAGAGATACGGATGCATGTATTGGAATTGCTTTTGTTGAGCTGCGCTTTGGGTTTTCATGTGGATTGAGTCGCCGGAGTTGTAGCCGTTTAAGGAGCGGCGGATCTCGTCTGGGGTTGGGAAGATTATTGAGTAGGTTGTTGGTTGTGGGGTTTTGGATGGGGTGAGGGCTTTGAAGAAGACGTATCGGAAATACACAGTCAAACCAGACCTCCCCTCCTAGCCAGCCACAGCAAATAAGCTGAGTTCCTGTCCCCTCCAAGATTATGCTAAGACCCCGACCTCGCGCCAATCACACGACGCCGCGTCCGCTTTGGGCCTCTCTCGGACTGCAGAAAGCAGAGACAGCGCCGAAGGAGTGATGCCAAGAGCATCAATTTCGAGGTTGACATGCACCTCGGGCAATGCGGTTGCTAGACGCTCGCGGCGCGCCAGGCAGAGACAGGCACCCTTTGCCAGTGTGGCGAGAATAGTTCTTTGGGCCGCGGAGAACACGGGATTATAAAAGAGTAACCACCGCCTGCGGCCGTTGAGTTCGAATGAGCTGATCCCATGGCTTGCTGAGCGGTGGCTCAATAAGACTCCGACTCCTTTTGGTGTTCCGGTAGAGCCTAAAAAGAGTGTTAGCTTTCAAGGTTCTCCCCTTACCTAGGTAGTCGATATTTCTTACACTATCACTTACCAGAAGTACAGATCAAATAGGCAAGATCCGATGGACTTGAGGCGGTAACGAGTGGCGGGCTGGCGAAATATCCTTCGACTGCCTCATTCATAGATAGGAGGTCCTCCACCAATATAGCTTGTTCAAACAAATAGCTATAGCTATATTGTGGTTTGACAGAACTACATCCGTACCAGTACCAGCAACATAGCTCACATAAGCTCCGGAGAATCCCCTGGGTCAAGAAAACGTATGCTGCACCAGAAACCATAATAGCCAGAAGGCCCTCCACAAATTCTATAGCAGGATCGAGGCATAATGGGACAATAGACTCGATGCGAATCTGGCGTTGAAGGAAATTTGTTTAACAATCTGCCATAGCACATGATATGTATAGAGTTCCTCATTTTCGCAGCGCACAGCGAACGCTCCTGGGTTTGTTTCGACTTGGTATCGAATGAGGTCCGTAACCAGGCAAGACACCGATGGCGAGCTTAAGGTAGCCTAGGCTTATATAACATTCGTGACTTTTTGTTTGAGAGTTGTGACAGGACTGTCCAAAGTAGGGATAGGTATAAGGTGCCGCGTAGCAATTAGAGCAAACCATCCACCTCGATCAACCATCCTTTTCGATCATCGAATTTAACCACAGCCAGTCTAACCGTGGCGGGCTTCGGCTTCAGGACAATCGGTAGACGAGTCACAACCACTTCGATCATACACCTCAATCAACCATCCACCTCGACCAACCATCCACTTCAATCATCCAATACAATCACAACCAGTATGACAGTGGCGCGATTCTTCCCTTGAAGGCTTGTACAGTCAAGCTTCTAGCATTCCTTGGTGGTTCCTGAATCCATTTCATGAATGTCAGATCTTGCGCAACGCGGTGCGGATCTTATGCAACAGTGATATCTTCTTATGCAACGTCGATGGATCAACAGCTTGGCAATGCCGGATTTTTGGTCTCATTTGCAAGGCTATATAAAAAGTTCAATCCGGACGAGCGCAAAGGACGGTATCACCGATCATCTAGACCTTCTGCCTCCGTCATTCCACACGAGTCCAAATTTTCACATCACAATAGCCGAATCCCTCGTTTTCACCTATGGCGCCCCCAAACCAATCGACGGAATTCAGCTCATCACGCAGCCCATACCCACTTATGGGCCGGAAGAGGTCGGCGTTGAGTCCCTCGGAAACCCCGTCAACCCATTGGACTTTCCCGTTATTCACGGGAAGTAACCCATCAAGCCCAAGAGCACCATCACGGGCCAGGACGGCGAGCAGTGGGCAATTCCAGGCTCCGATGGTACAGCTCGCATTATCCAAACCGGTTCTGCCGTCAGCAACCTGGCCATTGACGACCTCGTTATTCTCCGAGCCCACTACAGGGGCACGCGGAGAACGCATGCCGTGCTCACGGAAGAAGATCTCATCCTCGTTTCGTTCACTGTCAAGCTGCACCTTGCGTCAATTTTGCGCATGGGAATTCGCCCCTGCCTATTTCCTGTTGAGGGAATACCACAACCTCGAGCCCGGAGACTGGACCATCCAGAACGCAGCCACCGGAACTATCAGTCATTTCGCCTATCAACTAGCCCGCTATATAGCATCAAAGTCATTAGCGTGATCCACGACCGATCCGCGGCCGATGAGCTAGAGCGCATTAAGCGCTCATTGCGCTCCCACGACGCATCCTTAGTCCTCACGGAAGAAGAGCTCCGTACGACCAATGCCTTGATAGGAAAAAGAATCGTGTTAGCAATTGACTGTCTCGGACGACTCACTAGCCCGAAACATGGTATCATCCTTCATTTCAGGCGGCACGCTTGTAACGACAGGATTCCTTGGGACGGTTGAATCTCGGGAGGGAAATCTTCGTCATTCGTGTGGCAGCGTAGCATGACGCCTAAATGCTGGTGGCCCGGGCCGCGTTTTAAGCCTTGTCCACGGATGTTGTATGAAATATTGGCACTATGTCTGTTGTACGGCGTAGTAGTGTTAAGTTTCAGATCAAGAATACAAGAATACTTGGCCGTTTTTGCATTTCTTCTTAGTGGTTTTTAGTGGTCTTTTTCTTTGGAATACCTGCCTTTTTATTTACACCACGTAAGAAGTCTGTCAATGTAGATCCCATTGATCTTTCTGAACTAGTAATTTTGACGTTTTATTTCATCTGAATACTGTACTATTCGTACTAAATAACTTGCAAATTGGTGTAGATGGTATATACAATACATTGCGCTAGCAAAAGTTAGCCTTGTTCTTGGCGGAGCCCACATTGACAGACACATGCAGATCCACTTTTCTAGATGTATATAGCCGGATCACATGAGAGTCACATGACCGACGAAAGTAGCATATGATTCTTTGTCAGCTTGTCTCAGTGACCTGGACACCTTGGAGGTAACTGCTCCATAGTTGCCCGGAGTATACAGCGCTCCCTCCATGATCCCATCTACTAGCTTGTTCAAACAGGCAGATTATGTTATATATCATATTAAACGGTATTTCCAACTCAGGGCCACCTCAGCAACTTATGTAAAAGAAACTGAGGCTGACACGCAGACCCCTGTACCCTCTCCTTCCCCTGGCAGGGGTAATCACTTAGATGAAAAATTTACAAAATTTACATCCTAAAGTCGTACCTCGTTCCCCCGTTTTACCTTTTTTTTTTTTGTCTTTTGGCGGCACATTTATTTACGAATACAACGCGGCTTGCTACCAGGAAGACTCTCATATGGGATAATCCAACGAGTTTTGCAATTGGGGTTGAAGCCAGTCAACCTTGGAAGATTATGTATCTAAGATTATTCATCAATGCGATACACCTGAACGAACTAAAACGTCGTATTCGCTTGTAGGCCGCTTCTTGTCTTGACTTTGCAGCTTACATTACCCGCAACAGAAAATGGTGCAATGGAAAAGTTCTCCGATTTGACGCAGGCGAAATCCTTCGGATCCTCTGATGTCGTATTTTACATCTGATCCTTCATTTTTTGGGCAGATCCCAAAGCTTAGTCCCTTTTAGAGTCCGCATTTGTGGGGTCCAACGCCGTAGAGAAAGTCCTATGTTATTACAAATGCTCTCCAGGTGAGAAAAGGCCGAGAGGCCGAGCTCTACAGGTGAATCTGTAGTCTCAAGCTATATTTGGAGCTGCTAGGCACTAGAAAAAAAATTTTTGTTATTAGCACTTACAAGTTGCATTGAACTACGTTCCCGAAGCCCCAAAGTCCTTTTTCAGACTATAAAGTGGCCATACTTCCAACATACCATGTCTTCTGAAACGGACAAGCATCTCGCTCTACAAGACCCTCCTGAGTCACTACCTGCTGTTGAGTCTGATGAATCCGAGTCAGAACAACAGACAGCGGATCAACCAGTGGTACCTCCCCCTCCACCGAATGGAGGACTTACAGCATGGCTTCAGGTAGCGGGTGCTTTCTTACTATTTTTCAATTCTTGGTGAGCTCCAGCCTGATATCCGACATTTCAAATTGTATCATCCAATGAGCTAACACAATCAATATTAGGGGAATTGTCAATACATTTGGTGTCTTCCAGAGCTACTATGAAGAGACTCTCCTCCCTGGGTACTCCGCATCCTCGATCTCTTGGATTGGTACAATTCAAGGATTCCTGCTCTTTATTGTCGGAGTCGTTGTCGGTCCCATTTTCGACAAGGGCTATCTCAAGACCCTCATCGCCATTGGTTCGTTCCTAGTTGTATTTGGTTTGATGATGACATCCTTGTCAACCAAGTATTACCAGATATTCTTAGCCCATGGTGTCGCCGTGGGAGCTGGTTGCGCCTTCTTGTTCCTTCCTAGTGTCGCTATTGTGGCCACCTACTTTACCTCGCGGAGAGCTGTGGCCACAGGCATAACCGCTTCGGGAGGTAGCATCGGTAAGTGTTGAATATTGAAAGAAGGATAACATTAGATCGCTAATACTTGTACTAAGGCTCCGTGATCTTCCCTTCCGTGTTTCACAAGCTGATCGGCCCTCTTGGATTCGGCTGGACGACTCGCGTTATCGCGTTTATTGCCTTCGGTGGACTGTTATTTTCCCTAGCTGTGATGAAAATGCGCCTGCCACCTCCGAAGCAGGCGCGAAGGCTCATTGACCCGAGCGCATTCAAAGAATCGCCCTTTATCGTGCTTAGTCTGGCACTGTTTTTCGCCTTTATTGGCTTGTACTTCCCCTTCTTTTACCTGCCCACCTTCTTCACGTCCTACCTCCATTCCAACGAAAATATTGCCTTCTACAGCATTGCGATTCTTAATGCTGCCTCCGTGTTTGGCCGCATCACGCCCGGTCTACTCGCCGATCGTATCGGCTCCCTCAACACCATCGTCCCAATTAGCTTGATAGCTACCGTCTTAGCTTTCGCGTGGATAGGTATTAGGAACGAGGCTGGAACTATCGTCTTCGCTATCATTTACGGATATGCATCTGGTGCAATTGTCTCTTTGCCCCCGACTATCGTCGCTAAGATCACCGCGGATATGAGTATTGTGGGGACCCGAATGGGAATGTGCTTTACCTTTGCTGGCTTGGGGCTGCTGATTGGTAACCCCATCGCGGGCGCTTTGTTGGATCTCGAGAATGCTGTCTTTTGGAAAGCGCAACTTTTCAGTGCTATGACTGTTGTTACTGGTGCGGCTCTTTTCATTGTGTTGAGATTCATTAAGTGGAAGCACGGCGAAGGGTGGAAAATTTAGAGCTAGTTAAACTCGGTAGATAGAGCCTAGTCCACGAAATGGGAAGGGGGCTTATTGCCAGGTCGTCCACGTGACCTGGCTTGTGTCTCTATTTAAAAAAAAAGGAAAACAAATCATTAGGTCAAAAATAGTCGCTCGCCCACATTGGAAGCACTTTACACAGACCACTTGTTTTGAGCTTCCATTTTGCCATGATCGACCGCGGCCCGAGCGGGAACCCCACTACCGAAACAGCCTGCGCCCCAAAATTCCCAGTAAACGCTAAAATCTAGAAATTAAGTATCTTTTGTATGACTTACCGATACGAAAGGTACTTAGGTACCCCGTTAGCATAACATACTTCTTCTCGGCCCTCAAACTAGCTAAAGTAATAGAAAGTATACAAATATATAGTGCGAGTCTAGCTTAATTAATTTAATAGTAGTATTAATTGTTAGCATTTAATACGGAGGAAGAATAATTCTTTAGAAATAGCATTATATAACTAGAGTGTATAATGGTTAGATACCAAGATAATTTCTTTATTTTAGTATACTGAATATTCCTTATCGAAGTTTGGTTAACTAATATAGACCTACTTCACACTATCTAACTATATCTCCTTATATTTGCCCTAGCTAGTTCGAGGGCTGAGAAAAAGTGTGTTATGCTGACGGGGTACCTAAGTACCTTTTGTATAGGTAAGTCATACAAAAGATACTTAATTTCTAGATTTTGCGTTTACTGGGGCGCACCAACACCAGGGGACTATGACGGAGATTCGGGCTCATTTATTCTCAATGGAGATGGAGCTGTAACTGGGTTGCTCTGGGGAGGAGTATTGCATGAAGATCTTGATGTTGGGCTGGCCTCGAGCATGTCCGATGTTATGGAGTCAATCAAAGAGAAGATTGGAGGTCTTGTCTCCGTGGAACTTCCGCAATAATCGTCCACCCCTTCTACGGCGTTCCTTTGCTCGTGCTCATTTGCTTTGTTCTTTGTTTACTGAATTTCGATTCTGTGGCCGTATCACATTCCGAGACATTGGAGACCCCAGCTCAACGATGATATAACCAAAACTTCTCATACAGCAGTCCCGTCTATCGGCTCCTTGCTTTTAGACCATAATCGCTTCACCAGAGCTCTGATGGAGTGCTTCGCTCCACCAATCTCATAGAGCGGCCTGTGTTCCTCATTGACATCATGCAGATAATCATAATCGACATGCACAAAGGCTCGCTCGACATCTGCGAGACCTTCTAATTTGCGCTGCAGCGCTTGGCTTACATCGTGAGACTCCCGAAGCTTAGTCTCGGGGTCCATGACGATATCAACCTCAACATAGAGTTGTTGTCCAGAATGATAAGCGCGACACTATTTACTGTTAGTCGAAATGCTGAGAACAAACCCACTCAATCCACGTCCACAACTCACCGTATCCACCTTCTGAATCCTCTGGTCATGAGTCAGTGTCACATAGATACACTTATTCACAAATTCACGGGAGGCACATTTGCCCACAATCAACCACATATTCTCAAACGCAGTCGACGCCCACGAGAACAAGATAAGCAGGGCAATGCAGCACGCGCCCACAGGATCAAGATACCAAACAAATCGATCACCCACAATCGACATAATCAACCCAAACCCATTAACAGCCAGATCATTGCGGTGGTCAATGTAAAAGACATGAGCAGCCGGGTACCGACGCAAGCCATAGCAGTACAAGAACATGACGAACTTAGAGAAGATAGCAACGCCCACACAAACCAGCGGCACAATATCCAGTTTCTCGGACTCAGTCTTGCCCCCCGCAAGAGCCTTAGCCGATTCAATAATCAGCTCCACCGCCACGATAGTCATCAACGCACAGAACATGATCACTCCCATTGTTTCGACGCGGCGCCGTCCAACGGGGTACTTGTATGGCTTTGGGCGCGATGACATGCGCGACGTGACTAGCATAACAACCGACGAGACGAGATCCATGAAGGCGTCTGCGGCGGTGGCAAAGAGGGCTAGAGAGCCTGTTGTCACAGCTGCGTAGAGCTGGATCACGAAAAGGAAGAAATTGACTGTGAAGCTGGCGCGCACGGCAAGCTTTACTTTGCCGCCATTTTGGGCATCGTCCTCGGCTTTGAGGCGCTCTTCTTCGCCGGCGGAGAGGAAACCCTCGATCATTTCATTTTGGTCCTTGTAGAAGTCCGTGAGCTTTTCCTTCTCGTCGTTGAAAGAGTATGGGACCCAGTTCTTTTTTGGTTCGGATATGGTTGTTTTATATTGGTTGAGGTTTAGAGGGTCATCGAGGAGTGACATTTTGTGTGGTTGGACCGAGGCCAGAGTCAAGGTTCGCCAAGGTAGCTCAACGTAGGACTCTGATGGTAGGGCTCAAGATGAAGATCAGATAAGAGACAAAAAATCTTCCTCCGATCTAAGGTTTAGGGGTAAACTCGCGCCAAGACACTCGGTGTGTCTCGAACAAAATGAGCGCCTTGGCGTCGTGGCAGTGCCAGCGGAGTTTCTCTTGGCTTAATCAAATTGACAAGTTATAATACGAGGAATGATACCTATTGCATTAGTGAGGTTCTTAGGGGTATTCGGAGTTTCTTCGGTGGATGAGTGGAAACTAGAGCTTCCAGCCTTGGAATCCCGTCATCTCGCTGGTTTATATGCGTTCAATTTTGCCGACAGCACAGTTTTATGTTTGTTCTTGAAACAGAAACAGCAAATTGTCGCTCTGTATAGGGCCTGTGGTACCTATCAATCTTTATGTGGGGAAATTGTCAAATTCTCACTAACTTTCATAGTGCTTGGTATATCTCATAGACAATATCTCTCCGAATATATATATCCACAATTTTGTCACCCATTGAAAGCCAATGCATAGAATAGCTGGATATGTATAAAGAAAGATACTATGTAGCTCAATATCTAAAGCATAGATCTAACCTTCCAAGGTTCATGTGAGCTTCGCTTTTCAAGTACCAAGCATCAAGCACCAAGAAACACGAAACAAGAAACACGAAACAAGAAACACGAAACAAGAAACACGAAACAAGAAACAAGAACTCAGCAAGCTCAAACGACAGCCATAAATTCGTAAATTGACCTTGGGTCCCAGCTCGAGGTTTATGCTTATGAATATTATGAACATACATTATTTTCAGAGCTTTCTGTAAGAGGAAAAATTAATAGGATGAATTTTAATCCTTCGAATGTAGCAAGATTAACCTTCATCATAAATGTCCGGACTTCATATCGCATGATCACTTTCTGCAGTAGTAATAGGATTTCTACAGTGTTCCTTTCTTTCCTCCCACATAGTTCTCTACAATCTACAGTACAATGACACACTATCTATTGTACTTCATTCATGCTTCATGATCTCATCTACTGACTAGCAATATCATCAACAGTCATATCCACACAGCAAGGTTTATTTTTTTCCTGAATCTATTTCAACTCTTAAGCAGGGGGAAATCAAAAACCACCGGGATACCCTGATGAGTGTTCCGATTGGTGCCATAAGGCTGTCCGCGTAAGAACTCAGTAATATCATTCCACGCCGCTATGCCTTCCTGATTCATGACTCTCCTTGATCTGGCTTTTCAAATATCAAGTGACGTATTATGGGAGGAGGTACACCGAGCTGCCTCACAAGACCAAGAAAGGAAAGGAAACCTAATCATGTTCGTTCCCTAGAAAGTCTTCGGGGGAGCTTTTCCTTACAGCGTTTCCCCAGAGACAAGTCCCTGCATTAAGGACGAGTCGATCTATCACGAATCCAATAATCAAGGGAGTCCACACGGAGGCTATAGCTACGAATCCCCAGCTAAACTTAGGCAACGATCCTCGTGGCCAAAGGCGAGGGGAGCTATGAGAGCTACGGGCATTCCTCAAGCATCCGAGCTACCCAAGGCCTTGGAAGCTCACCTTCCAATCGCAATCTATAAACAGGCATGTTAACAAGCGTATCGCATCAGGGCTCTTGGATCTGAACAAACTAAGGAAAATTGTCCGGTGATCGGACCATTTGACTTCCCTCCCTTCATTCCTACTCCTTAGTTACAGCTGTAACCTCGCGCGGAGAGCTCGGATCCTGGATAAATGTGAGGAATGTTGGGGCGGATTGTCATTCGGAGGTTTTTTTTACCAATTAATTCTTTAGTGTTTAAATGAAAGAGCCTGACAGCTCGGAGTTCAACGTTCGGAAAAATATTCCACGAGACTCACTGTCTTTGCAGAGTATCGCCAAACATGGCCTCCAAGGTCTTGCAGAACAACACCAACAGCAGCTGGATGAAAGATCCAGGGCTGCGGAGACTAAACCTGGGGATCGGGTTTATGTTATCTGCATCGGCTACAGCCGGATATTGTGCTAGCATGATCAATGGCCTACTGGTGCTTCCCGAATGTATGTATCTATACATCTCTATGCTATATGGGAACACAATACTAACAAAAGAATAGTCTCGAGGTTCTTGGATGATCTTGACACAAATGAAAGAGGTCTTATTATCGCCGCTGTCTCGCTAGGATCCTTTTGCGCGTTCATCCCCGGATCTTACATCGCCGACAATCTGGGGCGGAGGATCTGCGTTCTGATCGGCTCCTCGCTAGTGATCGTCGCCTCGATTATCCAAGTCGCCACAAACAACAATTGGGTCTTCTTTGGTGCTCGTGTTCTAGCTGGAATGGGAGTTGGAGTTTCGCAAACTGCTGCGCCTTTACTCATCACCGAATCGTCACACCCACGCCAGCGACAGGCCTTCACGGGTCTATACAATGCACTTTGGTTCATCGGGTCGATCACATCGGCTGCTATTGGTTTTGCTGGACTCACGATCCTAGGGAGTTGGTCATGGAAACTCCCCTGCTTAACGCAGGTGTTTTATCCGGTCCTTCAATTGATAGGGCTTTGCTTTGTTTCCGAGAGTCCAAGATGGCTGGTTTCTCGGGGCAGGAAAGAGGAAGGACTGGCTATACTGGCAAGATACCACGCCAATGGAGATAAAAACGACGAACTTGTTCAGGACGAATTCTACCAGATTTGCAAGAGCATCAACGCGGAATCCGATAAGAGCTGCCGACGTTGGAGCACTTTTTTCGCAACTCGAAGCAACTTGCATCGTCTATCCATTTGTGTTATCCTGGGATTCATGCAAGAATGGTCTGGAAATGGTATGAAAACACACACAAAGCCCCCTTTGTCCCGACCCAGTTTCTAACCGAGTTTCTCCTCTCAGGCGTTGTTTCTTATTATCTAGCACCGATTCTAGAATCAGTCGGTATATATAACGCATCTCACCAGGCTGCCATCAATATAAGCATGCAGGTGTGGAACCTGGCATTTGCGGTCTGCGGAGCAATGGCTGCAGACCGATACGGACGACGAAAACTTTGGCTAATCGCAACATTGTTGATGTTCATCTATCTATCCGCCGCAACAACCATGTCAGGTCTCTTCCAAGAGCTTCATGTGCTGGAAGCTGGCATTGCGGTGGTTCCCATGCTTTTCCTCTTTTGCAGCGCTTACGATATGGCATATATGCCCTTGTTTATTGCATACCCAGCTGAAATCCTGCCCTTCCAGCTTCGCGCCAAGGGTCTTGCCATCACGCTGACCACCGATTCGATGGCTTGCTTCTTCAACCAGTTTATCAACCCGATCGCACTGGGGGCAATCCACTGGAGATACTTCACGGTGTATCTGGGTTGTCTTGTGATTTTCGGTGCGACGATCTACTTCCTCTTCCCGGAGACTAAAGGTCTATCTCTGGAAGAGGTAGCGCGGATCTTTGAAAAGGAGAAGACTTACCAGGTGGAGACGCCCTCTGATGTTTCGCAAGAACTGCTCGTCTTCGATAAGAACGGTAGCACCTCGTGATTGTGACTGTAATTTTTGTTGCTTCTTGGGTGTTGTAATTACGACAGTGCTCGGTCCCGAAACAGTTCCTCGCAGGCTAATCTTCAGCAGGCTGGATACTGATGTTATCTAGGTGTCTTTCGTTGCTGTTCGAAGATTATGTGGAAGAGCAAATCCTATAGATAGTTATGTAAGGTTATCCACCATTGTCTTGTGGTGTCAATTTGAATTGAATGTTTCTAATAGAAGAGATTTAACAGTCGTTTTAATTATCCATCATGGCCATTGTAATTATGTCAAGGCCTACCTACATACACACCGGATTTTAGGCCAGGCAAGGTGGTCCGTTTCCGTTTTAGTGCTCAACCCTTGCCGCCGTTTGCTCACTAGTTAACTAGGCGTTACTTGAGAAGCCTGAGCAAAGTGGGAGAGTAGCTAAGTGAGTAGGCCACCTTAATAAAATGCACTACGCTAGCCCTATCCAAATGCAGTCGTTTACCCGGCACTCTTGACCGTTGTCCCCTTAACGAAAGGCTGGTGTCATCAATTTGGCGGTCGATCCTAGTTGTTATGCCTCTACGGAGTACCTAGAAGGCAAATGTATAGTAGGGCTATATTGTTAGCTTTACTATTCTACGCCTATGCCACTATTTAACCTCGCCGAGCTCTATATAGTTACGGAAAATACCTAACCCTCTATTTTTAGATCTATAATATCTAGGAATATCTTAGATAACCCTAGTTAAATGATTTGTAAATCTAGTTCAGTAACTATTTTATTCTATTTTCTTTTTTTAGTTGGTTTTTTAACGGACTATCGCTCTTACTACCTACCTACCGCTTATTCCTAGGAATACGACCATTCTATAATGGAAAGTTTTGTCATACCCCTCCTGCCAACTCAAATCATTCAAGCAGTTCCGGACTCTTCCGTCTTCTGGTGTTGATGATCGGGAAGCTGTTTCTGGGGAATGAGAAGTGCCAAGAGAACGGCCGCTACCGCACCAGCTAAACCAAAGGCGAAAACGTCCTTGATCCCGACCATATAAGCATTGGTCACAGCTGTAAGCTCTTCACCTATAAAAACATGCTGGATCTCGGATGCGCCTGTGCCTAAGGCCAATGAGGTGTCGATATTGGAGTTAGAGCTCTCCAACGTCTGTAGCATCCGGTTGGCAAAGAGGGACTGCGCCACGAGGACGAAATAGATTCCGCTGATGGACTGACACACTTTCCTGGGAGTTAGTAAAAACTCTTGCGAAGAGAGACAGGAGGAATTCATACTGAGCATGATACCAGTGGAGCTTGCCACATCTTCTGGCTTTGAAAAACCCTGCACTGCAGTCATGGGGACCTGGTTACCCAACCCGAGCCCAAAGCCATAAAGAACCTGAGGCCCAAGGTAGCGGACCTGAGATGTGTCGACTCCCATCGTGTAAAACAGAGCCATGCCGGCCACCATTATAAGTGCACTGATTAACTGAAAGGGCATGAGGTAGTGGGTTTTCCCCACGAGACCACCGCTCATCACAGCTCCCAAGGAGAAAAAAGCCAGAAATGGGAGTGTATCAACACCACTCATGATAGCGGTCTTCCCATGGATAGACTGGAAGTATATAGGGAGATAAAACATGACCTGGTAGAATGAAGAGTTGGAGCTAAGTAAGTACGCAATGTTAGCTCCGGGACAAGAGGCTAGGAATGGAGTGGTTGAGTACTCACATATAGCACCACAAAGCATTAGCCCATGTCATGCGAGGTTTTAGTAGCTTCAATGGAACCGTAGCTCGAGAGCCTTGAAATCCCTCAACTATGAAAAACATGATCGTGAAGGCAACCCAAAGAACCAAGGTGGCGATGACAACACCAGAGCTCCACGCTTTGGTCTGGCCACCCCATTGCAGAGCCAAGGCAAAGCACACGAGAGAACCGAGTAACAAGGAAAACCCAGGAAGGTCAAGCTGTAAAATGTATCTTTCCAAGTGGCTGGGACAGGCTTGATGTGCCCGGGAACCCGCAAAAAAAGTAAACACATAATGACAATCGGACCTCCAAGAGGCAGGTTGATCCAGAAACACCACCGCCAAGATACCTCACTCGTAAAGATACCGCCGAGAACAGGCCCCAGGATGGTCGATACCATAAAGACTCCCATCCAGCTACCGATCAATACTGGACGCCTTCTTGGCTCGGCCACGACACTGATAAGAAGAACAGATCCACCCAGAGTCCCCGCAGCCCCCAATCCTTGGATTGCTCGACCGATGATTACAGAAAGACTGTTCTGAGCAGAGGCGGCGACAATGCTGCCAACCAAGTAAAACACCACGGAGCTTAGGTAAACCCATTTGATGCAGAGATATTTATACATCTTGCTCCACATCGGAGAAGATGCCCCAACAAGGAGAAAAGTGGCACTTCCGTACCATCCGACATCATTCAATTGGTGGAAGTCATCGGTGATGCCAGGAATAGCGGTCGCAATGATCCCAATCTCGAGGGCGGCCAGGAGAGTGCTCATGAAGATGGTGATCATGATGAGAAACAATCGCAGGCCCGTTATGTAGGAAGGCTCTGCGGCCAAGTCCTTCTCATCGTCATGCTTCTCTTGGTCACTTTCTGCTGGGGTGTGCTGGATATCGCTAGATGAGGTTGTCGGATTAACCACTCTCGAATTGGCTTTCGACACCTCCCCCATGTCGGGGTTTTCGGAAGACATGTCTCTTAGCTTTTTTCGCTATTCTGTGATTTGGCAGGTCGGCAAAATGATACGGGGGTTGAAGTGACCAGAATCTCTTGTATAGAAAGGCGAAAGGCCGTAGGTTTCGTTCGATGCAGCATTTGCGGAAACATAAATATAGAAAATATGTCTATTCGATGAAGTGACAACCGGATGCCGAGATTATCAACAATTAGTAAAGGTATTAAAAACAATAATCCCTTCGTCCGCCAAACAACTCGGGGGCTTCCACCTAGGCAAGTGATTTATCATTCGTCCGCCGGATACTAAATATCGAAGGAAGCTTAATTAGGATTAGCGTTAGGCTCGTCCGCCGGGCCCGCAACCACTAGGCCTATTAGGGACTAGTTTTACTTTCGACCGCCGGGCCCACTCCTAAAAGCTCCCCAACCCGCTTCGACCGCCGTCAGGCAAAAGAACCCTCTTGCCCACCAGCCATCTGCCGCATATTTTTTTAGTCACATCTCCGCAACACGTCAGGTCTCGGTCAATCTGTAGATACGATGTCTCCGCCCCATGCAAAGCGCCAAAAGCTCCGCAAGGGGACCCGCAGCTGCTGGGAATGCAAGCGGCGGAAGATGAAATGTGTATTCGATCCGCTCGGTAATACAATATGCAAGCCATGTCAAATTCGAGGATCTAAATGCCTTAGCCAAGAGTTTCCCGAAGACGTCTGGATCCCTAATACGCGAACTGGTGGAGGAAATATCGATACCGGCGAAGGACAAACACCTTTGGCGTCCAGTGAACATGGGAAAAGGTCAAGCTATGGTATTCCGACACCAGAATCGCCGATTCTCACAGCCTCGGCGTCTCTTGACTTCTATGGATCACCGCAGGTGTGTTTCAAGGTCCTACCGCCATTCGATTGTCACTCATACCTTGTCTTAGCAACCATCGCCCGAAGATCGTGTCTTTTCTAATAACTTTGGAAAGCCAGAAATCGGGGTACCACTCTCGCATAACAAACATAAGAGGCTTTCACGGCTCTTACTTGAATAATTGCCCTCACAAAAAGACACCGAGAGAATATGTCAAGCCGGGGGTGATCCCTTGATTCTCGCCCATGAAATCTTAACTATGCCATACGACACCCTTTCCAAAACAGCATTGGAAACGAGTGAAGCTCTGTTAAATGTCCCTAACGCAAATACACACCCTGTTCTAATAGCAAGGTATATGCTCCAGCTTGCCACCGTCTTGCAGCATCTATACCCCGATCTCCACGAAGGAGTAAATAGTCTCTCAGAGACGCCAAGGACCACAATGGAACGATTAGCAAATCTAGCTATCGATCTCGTGATAGTAAGAGATGAGTTTCTTGGGAGCATTGAGGGATTAGAATCTATCATGATTGAGAGCATGTATCAGGCGAATATCGGGAGTCTACGACGAAGCTGGGTATCAAATCGAAGAGCCATGGGAATTGCTCAGCTGATGCGTCTTGACCGATCGGATCATCGGACTCAGTTCGAAGTGCTCGACCCGAACACGAGATGCCACCCACAGCTCATGTGGTTTCGAATCGTGTTTCTGGACCGCCAACTGTCTTTGCTATTGGGTCTTTCTCAAGGATCGCTGGACCGTAGCATGGTCTCCGACGTGATGCTTCAAACAGATACCCCTATGGGCCGTCTTGAACGAATCCACTGTGTTCTATCATCGAAGATTCTGGAGTGCAATGCTTCAAGCTCTCATTCAACGCCCCATGACTACTCCACAATGAAAACCTTCGACCTAGAGCTGCAGAAAGCGGCAAGGGGACTCCCTAGAAAATGGTGGTTGGTACCAACCCTGAACGCTGGCTTAACCGACTCGCAGGCCCTTTTCTGGGACACACGGCGATTGTTCGCTCAGGTACTTCATTACAACCTCGTCAACCATCTCCATCTACCTTATATGCTCCGCTCGTCTTCAGCCGGGCGGAAATACGAATTCTCACGAATCACATGCGTCAATGCCTCACGGGAAGTTCTCTCACGCTTCATCACGCTCCGCCGCTTTAATAGGATTGCCTATAGCTGTCGAACAATTGATTTCCTTGCCCTGATGGCCGCCATGACCTTGCTATTAGCTCACCTCGATAGTCACCCAGAGGCAGAGAACCTACTTGCCCATCAATACTTGAGCGACCGTGCCATGATTGAACAGGCACAAGAAAATATGCAAGAAGTCAACAGCTTGAATTCAGATGCAATGAGTGCACAGAGCGCCGAATTACTACGGCGGTTATTAGCCATTAGACCCGAGCCGTTGGATGGTTCCGGGAGAATCAGCGTACAGGGATTAGCCACTGAAACAGTGCCGACAGACCAAAATGACGATGATATCGTTACTGTGAATATTCCCTATTTTGGCATTATTAAGATTTCCGGCGGGGGCATACGCAAGGAGGCTCCAAAAAATCAATATCCTCAACAACGAACAGACTCAACATTTAACCGCCTACCTCGATTACAAACCGTGAATATACCTTATAAAACAAGGCTTAGGAACGACCAAATTGCAGATCCTTTGGGTCATGGCGGAATCGCTAAGCCCCACGAAATGCCAAATGTCGAAGCCATGAAACCACCTATAGATACTCGTTTTGATCGCCTCGAGATGTCTTCTATGTCACCAAATCTTTTGACGGCCACTGGAACAGATGGGTCTGCTTCGAATAGCGTACCTCAAATCAATAATCTCTTTTCGGATCCTTTCTTTCAGAATCCTGGGTTGACCGCTGGGGGACAGGAATGGGCATTTCAGGGAGTTGACATGGCTTTCTTTGACAACCTCATGAACAACGGTGGGACCGGGTACGCAGCGGTATAGGCGCCAGCTGCCAAACCCCTATTTCCGGTAAATGTTGGTGCTTTGATGCCTAGCTTTGGCCTAGCGGCCTGAATTAAGACTGGCAGAGGAATCAAAATACCTGCCCCCGGGCAACACCCGTAGTGGGTTACTTGGCAAGGACCGGGTATACACTGACATGTTAGTTGTACGATGCACCCAGGTTGATGTATACATATTCATCCACCAATTAGAAGGCCTCAGTTACCACATACGCTAAGCCACATCGAGACTAGCGCCTATTCTTATCCAAAAACCGCATATCAATCGACTCAGACAGCTCTTAAACACGAAGTCCAATTGATCCCAAGCCCAAACTTCTCTCGCCGAATCACACCACTCAACAATAAATCACCTACCTCAGTTACCTCACGCAACCCCACAAAAATGGCCAAATACGAAACAGCTATCGAGCGCATCGACGCAGCGCACGCCGACGATCCCCGCGAAGCCCAAACACCCACCGGCCCAGTCCCATACGAACTACACTACGCCCAAAAAATGACCAGCTACCTCTCAACCCTGAACCCATCCGCACCAGAGCTCCTGCGGCTCGCAATCCGCGC
>LACB01000434.1:0-23410 GCA_030142185.1 Penicillium thymicola
TGGGAGGGAATGGACTATCGCAAGAAAGCCATGGACGATATAAGGAGGATAATTGAATCAAAAACCGATAGACTTATAGGTAAAGAAAGGAGGAACAGGAGATAGTAAGGATGGAGGGGCAAGCGGTGAAGTGAGGTCTTATCGAGAGTTATCGAGTTATCGAGTTATCGACCTGGGGTTACGGGTTCGACCACCTTAAGGTGAGATCTTCCAAGTTCACAGATTCATACAATATTAATTACAGAAACTGTTTTAAGACAAAGTTAGAGAGAGAGTATGGAGGGGGAATTTGTGGATATTTCCTCAGTGCTACGTCATGTATGCATTTATACATACAGTTAAGTAACTAGTTAACTAAGTAGTTAGGTCAGTTATTGTATAACTAGTTAACTAGTTAAGTAGTACTCCGTACTTTTATATACCTTAGATTTGTATAAAACAGTTAGTACATGTAGGATATTATATATGGTATATATAGTATTAAATATACAAAAAGAAACCCCCCCCGATCTTCCTGAAATGCAACTGTAAATATACCCCTTGTCACATGGCTATTTCTGCCTGAGGCAGAACACCATTGAATAACTAAAGTCGACCGAAAATAATCTTTGGGATGCTGCATGCATCCTCGGCATGGTGACATCCACTCCGGTGTTCTCTTTTGCTTTCTTTAAATGCCCTAATACTGTTATGCACCTTTCAAGCCTACCTTTACGCATTCGTCCCTCTCACCTCCTTCGCTCATTCCATAGCTCCGTTGCGGCAGCCAAGACTCCTGATGTCTTTGCCAACAGCCTCCGAAAGACCTTAGAAGCCCATCGGTCCACCAATCGGTCTCGTTTGATACGCAAAATTTACCCCATTGATGATCCCGCGGGACTCTGGCGACCTGAGATTCCACCTGAAAGTCGCGCCGGCTACCAACCACCCGCGGAGCCAGCGCTACCGAATTCGGAATATTCACCTGATACTCCCGGTCCGGTGTCTAAAAGACGCCAGAAAAAGCGCAAAAGTCATGTGGATATACCATCTCACCAATCATTCATTAATCGCCATGGAGAAGATCCGATTCAACCTGCAGGAACAGGTCGTCCGGCACAGAATCCCTGGCTGAGAAATTTGGAGCTGCCTCGTGCCAATGCCGAGATCACTCTGGATGCAGAAATTCGAGCATTGGATCAATACTTGACCCCAAGAGCCCAGGAACAAGATCGCGTAGAGAAGCTCAGGATAGAGGTAGCTTCACTTCTCAAAGCAGTGGTCCCGCATGCCCCAAGAGTGATTGGATCCCACTGCACGGGCCTTGTACTGGCGCACTCCGACCTTGACTTTATACTACCATATGAAGACCTTCCTAGATCACTAGAACGTGATCGAAGACCGAGCCCCACGCGGCCTCAGATCCAAGATGCGCACATCCGCCTCCTGCGTCAAGTCCAAAGAGCTCTACAGCACACCGATACATTCGGCGACCATGTCAAACTATCTGACAAGCGAAACCCCTCGCTATCCGCTCGCCACCGGCCGACTGGACTGTTGCTAGAATTTTATTGTGGCGAGGGTATCCCTGCGATCACGGAGTATCTGCAAGATTATCAGGCCGAATATCCTGCCCTGCGACCGCTGTACGCAGTAGCACGCACATTGCTAGAGGCGCGTGGTCTCTTTGGCTCGCCACAGGCGAGCATTGGACCGGATGCGCTAGCCATGCTCATCGTGGCATTTTTGAAGATGAACCATGGCCGGTTCCCCGGGCCCAATAATTTGGGTAACCAGTTCCTTGCTCTTCTACGGTTCTATGGCACTCAGGTTGACCTCCAGTCTGCCGGGGTCGCCGTGGATCCTCCGGGACTTTTCGGCGCAGACATGTTACCTGTAGCTTCCGATGATGAACCTGCCCACCAACGCGGTCAACGTTCGCTGATCAGTGCCAAGCGGACCGCTGCGGCGAAGCGAAATTTGATTGTTGCGCAACGATTATGCATACAAGACCCTACCCATTACATGAATGATCTAGGCCGGTCGTGTACACGGACTTTTGAATTGCAGAGTGCATTTGCAGCTGCGCATCAACAGCTTCGTCACGCGTGCGATGAATGGGAAAGTGATGACAATATGAAGAGTTCAAGTGTCCTTGCCACTACTCTACAGGCTAATTTTGATGGACTAGAGAACGTGCGCAATCAACTCGCGTACCTCTAGTTGAAGGAAGCTGTAGTCTGGAGGTAGATCGATCAAATCAGCTGTTAATCAAATTAATATCCTAGTATCATCAAACACATGTAGAAATTGCCCGAGGCAGCAGGTACTCGAATAGTACGGAGTACTCGGGGAGTATTTCGTCTATAGTTTTGGCGTCGGATTCTCTTTGTGGTCACTCGAACAAAGAAAAACACCCTGATCGTTGATCCCTCGGTTTCTACTCATAAAACAAGGGCACTTCAACTTCCTCTTGTGAGTTTCTTCTTTCTTTTTGAATTCGACAGCAAAACACAAAAGCAACGCTTAAGGCTACATTTTCACTCAGTGCCCAGGTGCCCAGGTGTACCCATTTGATTACTAAGTCTATTTGACGCGGACGCGACGCGACCTAGGGACTATCAATTCGTGGGGGTGGCCGAAACCCGCGACAATCAGCTTAGACTGTCGAGTCTGCTCGCTATGCTAGCCACTAGCTTTGTTTGATAACCATTTCTTCAAATGCCATCCCGCAAGCGCGTGCAGGTGTCTCCGGACTCCGACGAGGAAAGTGATGGGTCCAGCCAGCCAGCCATGAGTTCCTCGGTACGATTCCAGCAAAGTATGAGTTTTAAGCAGAGCTAACAGTCACAGAGGAAACGACAGCGGACGACTTCGGAGAGCTCAACGAACTCGGAATCTCCAACCCCTTCTAGCGCTGTTATCAACGCCGCCGATTCACTGTTAGCTGTCAACGACGATGCGCTTCTGGACGACGAGGACGAGCTAGAGCTCCGCCAGACTCAGATCATACAAGAAAAGTATTCGCATCTGATCGACGAAGCCAATGTGCCCGCCGAACACGGAATTCTCGAACGCGTTGAGTGCTACAATTTTATGTGCCATGATCACTTCTACGTGGAGTTAGGCCCTTTGATCAACTTCATTGTTGGAAAGAACGGCAGCGGCAAGAGTGCAATTCTGACAGCGATCACCCTTTGTCTAGGTGGCAAAGCCTCGGCGACAAATCGTGGCCAGAGCCTTAAGAATTTTATCAAAGAGGGCAAAGAAAATAGCACGATCATCGTTCGCATCAAGAATCAAGGCGATGGTGCCTATTTGTCAGACGATTTTGGAAAAACCATTATTGTCGAGCGTCATTTCTCCCGAAGCGGCACCAGTGGGTTCAAGATTAAGTCAGAGAATGGGCGCATAGTCTCGACTAAAAAGGGCGACCTGGATGCTATCACCGACTACTTTTCTCTGCAGATCGAAAACCCTATGAACGTACTCTCTCAAGATATGGCTCGTCAATTCTTGAGTACATCAAGCCCAGCTGAGAAGTACAAATTCTTCGTCAAAGGCGTCCAGTTGGAACAACTTGATAACGACTACCGGCTGGTGGAGGAATCCCTCGACTCAATTGAAGAAAAGCTCAGAACATCGTCCCAAGACGTACAAGTCCTCCAAAACCGAAAGGATCTGGCCAAGAAAAAGCTCGACATTTCTGATCAACACGATTCTCTGAGAAGACGGATCAGAAATATCCGAGGCCAGATGGCTTGGGCTCAAGTTGAAGAGCAAGAGAGAGTCAGTCCCACCCTACCCCCTTTTTGATGATTGACTGACAAGACAGATGGAAATCTCGCTCACCGAACAAATCGCCGAGGCAGATCGGAAAATTGCGGAAGCTGAGTCTCGCCTCACTCGGTTTGACGCTGCCTTTGATGGAGTGGCCGCGGAGGAAACAGCCGCAGGTGAACATTCCTGGAGAGCCGCCGTGGCAGTGAATGAGGCCCAAGACGAAAGGGACAAAATAAAAGAAAAATTGGACGCTGAGATGGCCAGCCGACACGACCTACAAGTATGTCCCTCCAGTCAGCATGAAATACCTTCCCTGACTGTTTTGTATAGGCGGAACAACGCCAGATCAGGGACTATCTCAAAGCGGCCCAGTCGAGAATCCAGGATACCCAGCAAAAAGTCGACGATGAGAATCAGCGTCTCGCTGATGTGAGCGATGGCGGCTACGCTCGAAAACAACAAGAGTGTGAACAAGCCGCCAATGACGCTTCTACTGCCAAAAGGGAATATGAGGAGCATCGGCAAGGTGCTGCTCGCTTACGCGAAGATGTCGAAACTGCCGAGAGAACTTTTACCGAAGCAAAAGGTCCTCTCGAGCAAAAGAAAAACGAGATCAGTCAAGCGGAGCAACAACTTGAAAATCTCACTAGAGATGGGGGATCGAGGCAGTCCGGTTTTCATTTTAGAATGCCTGCATTGCTCAAAGCGATTGAGCAGGAAAATTCTTGGGAGTCGGCCCCTGTCGGCCCCATTGGCCACCATGTCACTTTGCTCGAACCAAAGTGGTCGTCCATTTTGGAAAGAGTGTTTGGTGGTACACTAACCAGTTTCATTGTTTCGTCCAAAAATGACATGAGACTTCTTTTCGATATCATGCGACGAGTTCAGTGGTGAGTTTGACCAGAGGTTCACGTTGAAACTGAAGCTGACCTAACAGCAACTGTCAAATCTTGATCGGCTCTGGTGGCCATTTGGATACATCGGCATACGAACCAGACTCCCAATACAAAACTGTGTTACGAACACTTCAGGTGCCGACCCTCACCCCTTCCACAAGTTATGGGATGTGCTGACCTTTCAGATCGATAACGAATTGGTGCGGCGACAACTGATCATCAACCATGGGATTGAACAGATGTTGTTGATTGAGGATGTAAAGGAAGCCTCCGCTGTACTATTTGACGGTACACGACCAAGGAACGTTAAGCGTTGTTACTCCATTGATCCAAAAGATCGACGTCGAGGGCTCCATCTTTCATACAGCCGAGCCGGAGAACCGAGTCAGGCTCCTGTTATGGGATGGACCGATGGCCCGCGCATGAAATCCGATGTGGCCTTGCAAATCAAGTAAGCCCTCTTCCTTTGAACCTGTGACACTGGCTAATAGCTCTAGCGCACAACGCGACATCATCGCCGACCTCAAACGCCAACAGAAAGACATCGAACAGTCATTGGTAACTATCCAGTCACGCGTCCAGGCCTGCAAACAGGCACTGGTCCGACACGGAAGAACCGAGAAAGATCTGCAAATCCAAATGCAAACAATGGAAGATCATGCCGAGGGGCTCAGAGACGCCTTGGACAAAGAAAACGCCGAAGATGGACGCATCGACGCCCTTCAGGCAGCATTGAAAGAAGCTGAAGATGAGAAGCAGCTCAATGAGGGATCATACCAAGATAGTGAGGCAGCCATGAAAGCCATGTTGCAGACTCTCAAAGAAATTCGACGGGAACTCTCCGCCAAAGACGCTGAACTTGGAACCCTCCGAGAAAAACTACAAGTTGCTGAAAGCGAGCAAAATCTTGTGAAAACGAAACAAGCAAAAATCATTGGCGATAAGAACGAAGCTGTGAGACTTATTGACGATGATAAAGAGACTAAGGCTGCAGTCGAGGCGAGAAAGGAGGTGGTAAAAGCACGGGTTATTGAATACAATGAAAAGGCCAACTTGGTTTCTTCTCGAGTTCCTGTGGACGAAGGAGAAACCCCCGGCAGCCTCGACAGAAAGCTTGATAAACTAAGCCGTGATCTGAATCGCTACAACTTGGAGTATGTCTCTTGCAGCTTACTGTTTGCCACAAAACTGACATGTCAATAGGTTGGGAAGTTCTCGAGAGGAAATTGCTGCTGAGGCAACAAGGACTGCAGCAACCTATGATCGTGCCTTGCAGCAACTTGAACAATTTTCAGCCTTGGGTCAGGTAATTAATTACCTTTGTGTTATTTCTTTTGGTTTCCTTGGTCTCTTTGGCCTGGTCTAACATTTGTTTAGGCCCTGAAAGATACCCTCCAGAACCGTAAGAAGAGATGGGAGATCTTCAGATCCCACATCTCGTCTCGGGCCAAAGCTCAATTCACCTATCTCTTGAGTGAGAGAAGTTTCCGTGGTCGGCTGTTGGCGGATCATACCAACAAGCTTCTGGATCTACAAGTAAGCCTGTTCATAAAATCATTAGGGGGAAATGGACTGATGAAGGCTAACAACTACTGTCTAGGTTGAACCTGATATTACCAAAGATGATAGCACCGGGAGAGGTGCAAAGACACTGTCCGGTGGAGAAAAATCGTTCTCGCAAGTTTGTCTGTTGTTGTCTCTCTGGGAAGCCATGGGATCTCCAATCCGTTGTCTTGATGAATTGTAGGTTTTCTTTCCACATTTTGATTTGTTACCATGCTGACCTTGCCAAGTGATGTGTATATGGATCATATCAACCGAAAGATGGCAATTGACATGCTTGTAAGTGCCACTTCTCCGTCCTAAGGATTATCGCTTCTTCCTACGGATTATCGCTGACTGATAACTGTTCTAGATGGTTGCCGCTAGACGATCTATCGGGCGACAGTTCATTCTGATCACACCTGGTAGCAAGACTGATATCACCATCTCTGCGGATGTCAGGGTGAAGGAGTTGGCAGAGCCAGAGCGTGGCCAAACGACACTAACCTTCCGGGGCTGAAATCACCGATTGTCCGACTGTCCAATTGTCCATTAAATGTTATTTGTAGCGAAATACCCTTGAAGATATGCCATGTTTGAAAATCCTTCGCTTTAAGAGAATCTGCCCATGTGTGTAGTAAACAGTAGTAGAGTGACACGTGACCATGCCCAGCGGAACGTTTAGCTTCACTCTTTACCTCAAACCTCTTCGCTCCCCGCCATCATAATCTCAACCTCCCCTACCTCTTTTTTTCTCTTTTGCTCCCTCTCTCTCTCTTGATAACAAATCTGGTTTCTACCATTCTTTATCCTGTGAACTCTCCCAGCTTTGGTATCAGAGATATTTCTTGGTTCCACACAGAAGCTTCATTTCATTGAATCATTGAATACCCGATCTCCCGTCCCCTACACCCTAACTTGATTGGTTTTGACGAACATCCCTCGCCTCTCCTCACATTTCCATCTCAAACCTCTTCTGAAATACTCCTCTTCCAATTTCCGCGCACATCCTTTCACACACACACCCTTGATCGCAAACAAAATCGGTCACCTCACTTGCTTCCCAACTCCTCAGCACCTTATCGTCACAATGGCCGACGCGCTTGCTGCACAACTCGGCAATACTAAACTGTAAGTCAATCGGGTTTTTTAGGGGCTGAATTAAACCTGACTTTGACCAGGGAAGCAACCTCAGAGCAAAGACTGCAGGACACATTGAATCTCCCCCCCAAAGATGCTCGCCCACAAACTGAGGTGAGTATTTTGTTGGTGTCAGTCAATTCCCAAAATACTGACTCTGAATAGGATGTCACTGCTACGAAAGGCCTTGAGTTTGAGGACTTCTACATTAAGCGTGAACTCATGATGGGCATTTTTGAGGCTGGATTTGAAAAGCCCTCCCCTATCCAAGAAGAGACGATACCAGTTGCCCTCACAGGCAGAGACATCTTGGCCCGAGCTAAGAACGGCACTGGAAAGACCGCCGCCTTTGTTATCCCCACCCTCGAGCGCATCAACCCCAAAAGTACAAAGACCCAGGCCTTGATCTTGGTCCCCACACGAGAGCTTGCCCTCCAGACATCACAGGTCTGCAAGACCCTAGGCAAACACCTCGGTATCAATGTCATGGTTACCACCGGTGGAACTGGTTTGATGGATGACATTATCCGGTTGAATGACCCCGTTCATATTCTTGTGGGAACCCCTGGACGAGTACTGGATTTGGCTAGCAAAGGTGTCGCCGACTTGGCCGAATGCCCGACATTTGTGATGGATGAAGCAGACAAGCTGCTGTCTCCCGAGTTCACTCCTGTCATTGAGCAACTTATGTCCTTCCACCCCAAGGATCGCCAGGTTATGCTCTTCAGCGCCACTTTCCCTCTGATTGTCAAGTCATTCAAGGATAAGCACATGCGCAACCCTTACGAGATCAACCTTATGGACGAACTTACCCTACGTGGTATCACCCAGTACTATGCTTTCGTCGAGGAGAAGCAAAAGGTTCATTGCTTGAACACGCTCTTCTCCAAACTTCAGATCAACCAGTCGATCATTTTCTGCAACTCTACCAACCGGGTTGAGCTTCTGGCCAAAAAGATCACTGAACTCGGCTATTCGTGCTTTTATTCTCATGCTCGTATGCTTCAGCAGCACCGTAACCGAGTCTTCCATGACTTCCGCAATGGCGTATGCCGCAACTTGGTCTGCTCTGACCTATTGACTCGCGGTATCGATATTCAAGCAGTCAACGTTGTGATCAACTTTGATTTCCCGAAGAATGCGGAGACCTATCTTCACCGTATCGGTCGTTCGGGTCGTTTCGGACACTTGGGTCTCGCCATTAACCTCATCAACTGGGAAGATCGGTTCAATCTGTACAAGATTGAGCAAGAACTAGGCACTGAAATCCAGCCCATCCCTCAGAATATTGACAAGAAGCTTTATGTCTATGATTCTCCCGAGAACATCCCTCGGCCCATCTCCAATCCTCCACCTCAGACTGGAGCTGGATCCGTGAACATGAACGGAGACCGTCAACCTCGTCGGAACAACCACAATGGCCAACCGCATAGCCAACCGCACGGTCAACCGCACGGTCAACAACAGGGCCAACAGCAGGGCCAACAGCAGGGCCAACAGCATGGTGGACAACACGGCCAATACTACAATAATCGGGGACGCGGTTCTTACCGTGGTCGTGGACAAGGTCAACGTCGTGGGGCACACAATGACGCCAACCGGATCACCTTTGGTCAACCAAATCCGGGTCAACCTCAGGCGCCCATCTCTTAAGCCCATTTTTTCATATCGCTGCGCTTCGATTTCCTCGATTCTTTTATTCTATTCCGCTCTATCTTCGAGATCTTGCCGGGCTATCCTGGCATTGATTATCCGGTCATAATGATACGGGAGTGCAATGTATCATATGTCTTTTCCGTCCCGGTCCCTTGTCCTATGAGTTGGATCCTTGAGGGAAATGCATTTCCGGCGCCTACGCTTTACGTTTTGCTGAGGCTGTATTCTGTGTTTCGGGGATTTTGCAAGGCAAATGGCGTTCCACAGGATAAGCGTCTCATGCGATCCTTTTTTTTTTACCCCAGCCCAGGGGGCTCTTTTCTTTTATTTTCTCTACGCAACGAGTGATGATCTCACCAACTTTTGGTTGGCAGCGTGGAGTCCTCCACACCAACCATGCTTATCCCCATTCCTGACTACACTCACTTTGTGTGATCACCGTTAGAGACACGGTGAACACCACTCTCTCATCCGAAAAAAAACCGAAAAAAAAAATATAAAAAACAGGAGGAGCACTAGTTGCTTAACGGATCTGTAGATTCAGCTAGTGAATTGACAATAACCCTCCAGTTTGTTCCACTGTAATTAGTTGTAGGATTTGAACTAATCCAATGTAGTCTTCATACATCTATTATATATACATCTATTATATATACATCTATATATATATATATATATATGAATGAGTTGTCTCTAGCTGATTCTATACTAATCCAACATCGACTGCGGTAATGGCACGTGCCGAAGGCCGTATATCGTTGGATCTCCGAGGTTCGGCGACTACAATTCCTCCAAACTACCCAAAAAGAAATGGCGACGGTGAATAAGGATCAAAAGGCCAAAGTTCGTTCTCCAATCAAATAATATATTCTGTTTAAAGCTCACCAATAAATAGCCCAGTGCCCTTCGCTCCATCCTTGCGGGGTCCACTGCCGGAGCCGTGGAGATCGGTAAAGAGCTCAATGACCCCTACCAGGCCACTAGCTAACTGTATACTGACAGCGATCACATACCCGGCCGAATGTATGACTCTTCGAATGTCTTACAACAATTGTTACTAATCCTATGCAGTTGCGAAGACCCGGACCCAACTCAATCGCCAGCTCACCCAAGGCCAAAAGTTACCATGGCCACCATTCGGAAGCCAGTGGTATGCAGGATGTACAACACTGATTATCGGAAACTCACTCAAGGCTGGAATTCGTCCGTCTACCTCCCCCATCGTGTGGCATTGTATGGGCCGCCGCTGATACATACTAGGATTCGTCGCTTTCGATGCCATAAAATCGGTTCTCCAAGATGAGAACGGCAAGATCTCAGGGCCAAGGACGGTTGTTGCTGGATTTGGTGCTGGATTCACCGAGTCTCTTTTCGCCGTCACTCCCTTTGAAAGCATCAAGACTCAATTGTAAGTTCCCGTCCTATTTCTGGCGGGCTCTACTGACCAAACTATAGGATCGACGACCGGAAGTCTGCCAACCCTCGGATGCGTGGTTTCTTGCACGGTAGCAAGCTCATTTTCAAGGAAAGAGGTGTCAAGGGCTTCTTCCAAGGTTTTGTGCCCACCACGGCAAGACAGGCCGCCAACTCGGCAACCCGATTCACAGCCTACACAACATTGAAGCAGTTTGCAGAGGGTTATACGGCGCCAGGCGAAAAGCTGGGCACTGCAGCCACCTTTGGGATTGGTGGAATTGCAGGGCTTATCACTGTGTAAGACATGGTCCCTGAAGGAGATCAGACAAATCCAAACTAACATGAATCAGTTATGTGACTCAACCATTGGATACAGTCAAGACAAGGTTAATATCCCGACATGCTAATGAGTGAAAGAGAGATATATATATATATATAAGGTACTAACGATGTCAGAATGCAATCACTCGAGGCCAGCAAGCATTACAAGAACAGCATTGTTTGCGCAACAAGAATCGTCAAGGATGAAGGTGTCTTCACTTTGTGGTCTGGAGCTATGCCACGACTTGCGAGATTGATCATGAGTGGAGGAATTGTGTTCACCATGTTTGTGACCAACCCCCAAGTCATACTATGAAAGTTGCTAACTGTTGGATAGGTACGAGAAGGCTATGGATGGGCTGGATATGTTGGATCCGGAGCGAAAGTATTTGTAGAACATCAAAATAGACTCGGGCCTTAATAGAATTACATGGTATATCTTTTGTACATGAAAATAATGACTCTGCTTATTTACTCTTTGCTTTTGCCATGTCCTCGGCAACCATGGCCTCAACTTCACTATCAGCCATCCAGGTCCGCACACTGTCCATCACAGTGTCCAAACCATCACCGCCATCAAGAATGCCATCCAGATTGTGGATCGTGATGCCTGTGCGATGGTCGGTACAGCGACTTTGACCAAAATTGTAGGTTCGAATCTTGTCGCCTCGACCCATTTTGGCCACACCGCCCAGTATACCTCGTCTGAGTTGCATAAGTTCTTGCTCGCGGGCTTCTTGTCGGGCTTCGGCCAGCTTTGCCCGAAGCATCTGCCACGCCTTTCTCCGGTTGGCCTGCTGCGATCGTTCGTCTTGCATGGAGACGACCGTATGCGTGGGAATATGGGTCAGTCGAATGGCGGACTCGGTTTTGTTGACGTGTTGGCCACCAGCACCTCCAGCCCTCATCTTTTCAACCCGCACCTCTTGCGGGTCAATATAGTAATCGCTGTTTGGATCTTCAAAGTTCAGGGCACTATCCATCTCACTGCCGTCCTCTGGGAAACTCGGCAAGACCATTACGCTGACGGCGCTGGTATGGGTGCGACCCTTGGTCTCGGTTGCAGGTACTCTCTGCACCCTATGTACTCCCGATTCGGTCCGTAATATATCGTATGCACCATTGGCCTCAATTTCAATTACCGCTTCACTGAGACGGTCGTCGGACGGGCCGACCTCTGTGTCCTGCTTCAAGATTGTTGGGCGGAGGCCCCTTCGGGAGCAAAAGGCAACGTACATCCGTAACATTTCAAAAGCGAACAAGCCTGCTTCATCTCCGCCTGCGCCAGGTCTGATTTCGAGCAAGCAAGGAAGGTCTGCAAATGGATGTCGCGGAACGAGAGCCTTCTTCAGTCGGTCTGATATTGTAGGCAAGGCATCGCGACTGCTTTCAAGGTCTTCTGTTGCTAAAGACCGGAGTTCGGCATCGGTGTTGGGATCGGTTAATAGAGATTTGAGCTCGACGATAGACTGGCGGTATTAGTAGGGCTCCAATGAAGGTCTCCAAGGCGCATACATCGTTGGCATTAACCCATTCTTTCAAGATATTTGCAATCGGTGCTAATTCCCCGGCTCGCTTGGCGGTTTTTGCGTCAAAGGACTCTCCCAGACGTTCTGCAAGCTTTGTATGTTCAGCTTCAAGTAGACGTGCTCTGGTTAAAAGAGCTGGAGACAAGGCAGAACCGGATACTTCAAGACGCAATTAGCATTTGATCGGAGAAGTAACCAAGCTAGTCTTACTGGAATGTACACCTCGCAAAGGCGACAATTTCAAACCAAGCCTAGGCCGCAAGATACTTTGACATATTGACTTGACGAGCATACTTCGAATCAGAGTAATAAGGAGACCCAAAATTCGGAGCGAAAGCAATTGGAGTTAATTCGATGTCACATGACGGTAACGGAACAATACGAGGTGTAAAGGCCACGGAGTATGACTTCGAGTTACTTGTCTACAACATTGTTTTCTTTGCGCTTTTACATCTTTCTTTTTTTTTGGATTATGTCCCTCTTCTTCTACTCCTAGGGAGACTCATTCTACACCAAATCCCTCGTTTTACACCTCCCAATTACTACTACATCGTTACTGCGTCGCACACTCCCCAAGATGCTCGTTTCCTTGGAATCACTCACGGCCTTCCTCGCTTGTATCTCGGCTGGATACGCTCTTCAAATTCCCTCGGATACACCTCTCTCTGAATTAATCTCTTCCGCCAAAGCCCATCTCGCGCAGGGCTCACCCCGAGATGCTGTGGTATACTTCGACGCCGCCGTCTCGCGCGACCCAACCAACTATATCACAATCTTCCAGCGGGGCGCGGCTTATCTATCCATCGGCAAAAACTCACAAGCCTCGAGTGACTTTGATCGTGTTCTAGAGCTCAAACCGGACTTCGAGGGCGCTCTTCTACAGCGATCCCGTTTGAACGCACGCTCCGCGCATTGGCAAGAGGCCTTGCAAGATCTCGAGCGGGCCGGAAAGAAGTCAACGGATGATTACAAGGAATTAGAAGCCGCACGAGATGCGGCAACCTTGGCTCTCAACGCCGAAAAGCAGGGCGCCTGGGAGACGTGTATCTCGGAGGCAAATGTGGCCATCCTAAAGGCAAATACGGCACTATCTCTACGACAGGCTCGAGCCCATTGTCACTTTGAAAAAGGCGAGACGGAAGAAGGGCTTAGTGATTTGGCGCATGTTTTGCAAATGTCCCCGAGCTTGGTCGAACCTCACCTGCAAATGTCTTCCATGCTGTTCTACTCTCTAGGAGACAGTGACCGTGGCCTTGCTCAAATCCGTAAATGTCTCCACGCCGATCCCGACTCAAAACCGTGCAACCGTCTCTATCGACGTGAACGGAAGCTTGCCAAACAGCTAGAAAAATTACATACTGCCCTAGGGTCACGCAAATTCAGCAATGCAGCAAATCTCATGATCGGCGATAGTGAATCTACTGGACTGATTGCAGACGTGAAGGCCGATGTTGAAGAAGCAAGACAGGCTAACCATATTCATCGCCTGGCACCCGATAATCTTTACACATTCCTGGTCGAGAAAACCTGCGAGGCTTACCGTGAAGTGAGTTCCCACCGTTATATGGTCATATGGCTCGTTTTTTTTCTCTCACTAACATACCCAGATGCGTATGATCAAAAAGGCTGGTCCTTACTGCGCCGAAGCTCTCCAGATTGTTCCTCATTCGCTTGCCGGGCTCCTGTATAAAGCCCAGATCGCTTTGGATGATGATCGATTCGAGGACGCCATACGTACGCTCGAATCCGCCAAGGAACACCACCCCAGTTCCCAAGAGGCGCAATCTCTCCAACAAAAGGCTCAGACCTTACTCAAGCGTTCCAAGCAGAAAGATTACTATAAGGTCCTGGGTATTAGCCGCGATGCGGATGATCGGACGATCAAGCGCGCGTATCGCCAGCTAGTGAAGCAACATCACCCTGATAAGGCCAACGCCCAGGGTGTAAGCAAGGAGGAAGCAGAGAAGAAGATGGCGGCCATCAATGAAGCCTACGAGGTTTTATCCGACTCCGAACTCCGGACACGGTTTGACAACGGCGATGATCCCAATGATCCTGAATCGCAACAACGGGGCAGTCAATTCCAAGGCAACCCATTCGGTGGCGGTGGTCAACAGTTCTTCTTCCAACAGGGTGGTCCGCAATTCCAGGGTGGTTTCAAATTCCCTGGTGGATTCCGCTAATTGAATTGTCTTTGACTGTGTGAAACACATACCAAGGTGTTCTTGGAGTCTTTCGATATAGAAAATGGATTGTTTTGTTTCATAAGCTCAGAAGAACTCATTATATTTTGATTTCGACTCGAAAAATCAAGGGCATCTGTAGAATAGAACGAGAGAAAGGAAAATAAAATAAAAAGTGTCTGAATTCCAATCTCATCCTTGTGGAGCATCCGTCAAGGGCACGTAGCTCACCTGGAAGACTTTCTCTTTGTGAATGGATCCATCTTCCTTTTTATCCACCACCCAAATATATTGACCACCACTGAGACTATCCATGGCACTCTCATCGTCTTCCGATTCTACTGGGATGAAAAGTCTCCCAGGAGCACGCAGCTGATCGACCAGGGTTGGATGAAGCTTGTCGGCCGCGGCGCCAACATGGATGGCGTCGTACGGTGCACCTTCTTTCCATCCAAGGCGTCCATCCCCGGTGACAAACTTGACAATTGTGGATGCCTGGAACTCACTACCTTCCTTGGACTTGTCCATGTTGGTACGAGCCATTTCTGTCAGCTCGGGGATATGGTCAATACCAACCACCTGTCCCTGAGCGTTGCCGGATGGGCTGGTCACCAGATTGGCAAGGACATGGGTCAAGTATCCTGAACCAGATCCAATATCCAACACCCGAGCACCTGGTTTGAGATAATCAATCAGATACTCACATGCATGGCCATGCATGTGCGGTGCTGATATAGTGGCCCCATATCCAATGGGTTGAGGCGAGTCCGAATACGGCCGTGATGGAGCATAATGGGCTCGATCAACCTTGGTCATATGTTAGAAAGGACCTTGAACCAGATCATAATCAATAGAGCTCACTCCTATCATGGCATCTTTCACACGCTCATTGTGGATCAGTCCAGCCTTGAATAGGTTCTCGATCAACTCGGGGTTGGTGGATCCAGAACAATACCATGCCATAGTCATAGCCCGTACTTTATTGAGATTAAATTTTGGTTTGATGCGTAGACTAAGCATGAACTGGGGGTTTTGGTTGTGGGGGAGAGGGGTGTTATGGAGGTGAAGGAGAGGAGGAGTTCCCTTGTGTGGTTAATTACATCGAATGTACATATGTGTGAGGATGTTATATATATATGACGCCATGATATTCCGATTCACCACACGTGACATATATAACTGCTTCTATAGTTAAAATCAATGTGATATACCGTAATAATAATAATATGAATATAAATAAATAAATAAAAAGGGAGAATGTAATACTAAATATATCACAGAAGTGGAATATAATCACATACAATTATTGTATAGGATCGAGTCACGTGAAGGTGAATATCAAAACACCCTGGTCCAACATGGGCTTTACCTAAGTAATCGCCGACTAATCGCGCCGACTAAGCGTGTTGACACAATCACCGTGGGAGACAGCTGCACCTCTAGGGCACCATGGACCCATCTAGGACCATTCATATCCCTTTCAATTGATACCCTCTCCCGCCTCAGCGTGGACTTCAAAATGGCGGAACCAAGCCCTGCCGTCCATGCCATCGTGGATCTGATGATCCTCGACTACCTGGTCTGCATGTGTATCAGCGGGCTCATAGAAGCAATTCGTCAAGCAAGAGCAACCGAAGATATTGAATGCTCTGCGCTCCTGGTTGAACGTAAGCATCAGTACTTCCCAGCAACAGATCATTCATACTGACTACAGCTCTAGAATTCCACCGGCGGCTTCTGGGTCATCGTCTTGAAGGCCCCTTGCCCTGGGACCTGGATTTTAAATTGCGCATCTTCTACTTGTCCAATCAATTCCTTCACTGGTACCCCCCCAAAGATCGCGATCTCGGTCACTTTGTGCCCCTGTCTGATATCGCAGTTCAATTCATGGACTTCTGTCACTCTGCAATCGCCCACGTATCCTGGGGACGCTGGTTCGACCTTGGTGCCCACTTCATGGTTCATGCGATTCTGGAAGAACAAGTGCGCTTCCCAGACCAGCTTCACAGATTATGCAACTGGAGAACAAACGACAGTGAACTCGACATATGGTGGGAGGTTAGCCGTACCATGTTCCTGGAGTACATGCCACCCCCATTTGGTACTGCGGATCCAATGAACCGAGAAGAGCTCGATGAGGTGTGGCCTCTCCAATGGCTACAGGATCGTTACGTCGGTTTTTTCGAGGATCTCATGGAGGTCCTGGATGCGCCCCTTCTTCTTCAGCTGGAGCGTGGTGAACTGGAAGGCTTGACCCGGGAGGAGACAGAGTGGATTCGAAACTATTGTGGAATTTGAGATTCCCACTCAAAAAAGATACGAGAACGCGCGCCTTTCTGTGTGCTTCTTCGATGTCTAATGATTCCAATTCAAGCAGCCATATGAGGGAAAGCCAACGCCGTGGATCACGAGTTGTTTAAAGTGCAAATACCACATGTACACTACATTAATTCGATCTCCATATTGATCGTTCAATCTCAATCAATTCTCAACAGCCGATAAAGATCGCAAGCGACACACGCATAACAGAAGAATAGTATAGCAGAATAGTACTTAGAGCCCACTACAAGACCTGTCCTTGACATGGCATTTATATCTTGGAACATAATAATTTACAAAGGGCGCAAGGCCGCTCCAGGTACGAGAACATAGATAATAAAAGGCGCGTGACAAAACAATCATGCTACCTAGCCAAGCAGCATGCGCCGGGGGTCCTCAATGTACTCCTTGACCTGTGATGGGATTAGTGATTGATTCAGGTGGACGAGGAGGTAGACATACCTTGACAAGGAAAGTAACGGCCTCACGACCATCAAGGAGACGGTGATCGTAGGTGAGAGCCAAATACATCATCTAGAGACATCAGTAAACCGAAGACGAAGTGACTGGATTTGTCTGTACGTACGGGACGGATTTCGACCTTGCCGTTCACAGCGACAGGCTTGTCCTTAATGGCGTGGAGACCCAAGACAGCTAGACACAATTAGATGCGAACCCTAAAGATAGATAGTACGAGAGAACTGACCTGTTTGGGGAACGTTGATGATGGGTGTACCCATCAGCGAGCCGAAGACACCACCCTGAGACAAGTTAGCCGTGTTATTCTTAAACACACAAAGACAGGGGGAAAAAGAACATACGTTGCTGATGGTGAAGGTACCACCGGCCATGTCTTCAATGGTCAACTTGTTGTCACGAGCCTATTACAGGTCAGTAAACTGGACATCCCCCTTCCAGAAGAACAACTACTCACCTTCTTTCCAAGGTCGGCAATGGCCTTCTCGATTCCAACAAGATCCTTGCCTTCGGTGTTACGGACAACAGGGGTGACAAGACCCTTCTCGGTGGCGACTGCAACGCTGATGTCAACGTAGTCGCGGTAGACAATGGTGTCACCGCCGTTAGGACCCTCAATGGAAGCGTTGACAGCGGGGATATCCTTCATGGCAAGCACACAAGCACGGGAGAAGGCGCTCATGAAACCAAACTTCACGCCGGTCTTCTTGAGCACATCGTCCTTGTACAGTTTCCGGAACTCCATTAGCGAGGACATGTCAACCTCGTTGAAAGTGGTAAGAGAAGCGGCGGTGTTCTGGGACTGCTTCAGGCGCTCGGCAATACGCAGACGCATACGGTTCATTTTGACCTAAACCGGAATTAGTTTGAAGTCAAGGTCAAAGGTCTGTTGGCGGTCAACATACCCGGCGTTCTTCACGGTCACCAAGAGCTGGCTGTTCAGCGGCTTGGGGCTTGGACTCCGCCTTGGGAGCCTGCTTGGGGGGCGCGGCCTTCTTAGGTTCGGGCTCCTTGGGCTTTTCGGTCTCGGCGGGTGCGGGCGGAGCATCCTTCTTCGGCTCAGACTCCTTGGGTTCGGGCTCCTTGGGCTTCTCGGCGCCCTCGTCCTTCTTTCCACCTTCGGGAGCGCCGCCAAGCTCGATCTTGACGAGATCCTGGCCGACAGTAACGGTATCTTCCTCGTTCACGAGGAACTCCTTGATGGTACCAGACTCCGGGGCATTAACCGAAACATCAATCTAACAACAAAATATATCAGCGACAGAACTGGTTATGAGGGGTGGGGACAGAGTTGTTTTGGTATTTACCTTGTCTGTTTCAATTGTCGCAATCTCCTCGTCGCGCTCGACAAAATCGCCAACCTCTATATCAGAATAAGCAAATGTCCAATGTTCAACCACGCCTAAAGCACCATACGTTTTGAGAACTGCTTGAGGGTACCCTCTGTAATCGATTCAGCCATACTGGGGACCTTGATGATGGAGTCGGCTAAGCACTATTAGCAATTGACCAACGAGACTGCTTTAGAAAAAGTAATTACCATAGGTGCGAAGTTGGTGGCCTCCTAGGGGAGCAAGACTGAGTCGCGAGACACTGATGCTATAGGGTTGTATGAGCTAAAATTGCGACGGACGGCAATGACATGGATACTTACCCGGAGGAAGAGACCTGCAGCAAACCCGAAGCTGAGCGAGCTGAAGTCTTCCGCGTGAGGGTAGACAATCCCTTGATATTGCGGAACTGGCTTGATGCCCGAGGAGCGGTTTTGGCCACAGCCGAGAAGCGCTGGCCCGAGAGGCGCGCAATAGAGATTCGGGAAGCCATGATGAATTAAAGCAAAATTTACTCAGCTGGGGAAAAGCCAAACCGGGAGTATAAGAAGGGGGAAAAGCTTCAACTCTAAAAATTAGAGGAAGCAAAGAAGATGAAGCTCGGATTAGATCGGGTTCTGAGGTAAACCGGGCACCCTTCCGGCAGAGGCGGACTATTCTTCTTACACTACGGGGACCGGCAGTGACCATTTGAGCAAGTTTGGGCCGAACGAATTAGGAAGCCCAGAATAGTCAACCTGACGACATTGAAACCCTTAACCCCGACCTATTGTCCACCAGGAACCCTAACAATCTTCAAAGGTTGTCATTTCTGTTTGATAGACCAGAGTTATCAACATCCGCGCTATTCTATTTTCCTTCTCCTCTTCCAGCTGGCCGGAATTGGACCCGGGACAAAACTTGAGCACAATGTCCACCTCCGCTGTTAAGTGAGTAGTAGGCTGATACCTCCCCAATGGACTGTTCACTGATCTACTACAGGTCGCTCTATCGGCGCTCTCTGAAACTGTCTCTTGACTGGGCTGTCCACCGGCAGATCTGGCGTGGACAAGCGGTCTATATCCGATCCCTTTTCGAAGCCAACAAGGACGTCCGCGATCCTCGCCAGCAACAGGTATGCGACATCAAAATCCATGATTGGCAAACCTGACACATGTTCTAGGTTTTGCTGCGCGAGACAGAGAAGCTCTTGGTAACCTGGAAGCACCCTGACCCATACCGAGCACCTACTGCGCCTGGCGGCAACAAATGGGAGCGCAACCTGCCAGCCCCAATCCTGCCATGTACGTTTAAATCCACATGCAACATTTTTGGATTTACACTAACCATGAAATAATGTAGATGCCCAACCTCCCGGTGCACACTAAGTCAAATCACTATTGCAAAATACAATATGAAGGATTAAACCAATTGCAAACATGAACTATGCAATATAAAGCATGCGTCTTTCCTGCAGATGTAGAGAGTACCAAAACAGAATCAAGAAGTTCATTTTATGTACAATAAATGGCCACCACAACAGCGGCCAACTCAGAAGAATACTAGTTAACTATTTCTTTGCACAATGTATGTACCGAGTACGAAAAGTGGGATTTTAACACTTGAAAGACCTGGAGTTTTCATTGATTTGGGCTCATGCCCAGGGCTAGTATCCGAAAGTTGAAATCCCTCAAGCAAGTTAAGGTCGTCGGTATCATTCCATGTCCGTAGACATAATGTACAACCAGGAAATTGATGGAAGAAAAAAGAGAAAACGCAGAGCCATAACGTGCCCGTCCCATAACCCCATTATCGTGTCAAAGAACCAATCCGCGCCGGAAAAGAAAACAAACAACCCGCGAAAAAAGAGAGAACCCTTACAGCTCCTGGCTGCCCTTGCCGGCCTTGGGAGTCTTCTTGGGAAGAAGGTCTGGAAATAAGGTTAGTACATGATATTTTAAATATAAAAAAATAAATGACAGTTGATGGGAGATAACGTACTCTGGTGGATGTTGGGGAGAACACCACCCTGGGCAATGGTAACGTGACCCAGGAGCTTGTTCAGCTCCTCATCGTTGCGGATAGCAAGTTGGAGGTGACGGGGAATGATACGGGTCTTCTTGTTGTCACGGGCGGCGTTTCCAGCCAACTCGAGAATCTCAGCGGCGAGGTACTCGAGAACGGCAGCGAGGTAAACGGGAGCACCGGCACCGACACGCTGAGCGTAGTTGCCCTTGCGGAGCAGACGGTGGACACGGCCAACGGGGAAGGCCAAACCAGCCTTGGAGGAACGGCTGAAGATGTTGATGTCAGTATGAAAGGTATATATAAGACGCGAAATGTAAACAACTTACGACTGCGCGTTCTTGCTGCCGCTAGCCTTGCCGCCAGACTTTCCGCCAGTCATTTTGATGGTTTGTTTTTGGGGGGTGGGAAAAAGGGAGTTTGGTTTGGTGGAAAGAGAAGTGAGTTGTTTAAAGGTGGAGAGCTTGAGTTGTGGTGTAAAGTCGCAAGAGCAGGTGGGAGAGCGTGTGGAAGCGGAGGACCTTTATAAGGACGCGGTGAGGGTGACGTTGGGACAGCATCAATGAGCCCTCCAGATCACGGTCTCGCTTAGATGTTGCAGCCAATGATCAATCAGATCAGACATTCCGCTTTGGGAATAGTGTGGTAATATAACTTTATTACCATACCTGACAGTCACCTGAGCGTGAATACACCCCACCTTTATCACCTTAAAACGCGTCAAGGTCAGTTTAATCATACCGATCATACCAAGTCATTACCGTATTGAAATTCGGCCTCCTTTGCACCCCCTCCAGGATCAACTGGCCTTTGGAACACGAGTATAAAGATGCTCTCTCCCCTCGTCACCGCGTCTCTTTAACTTACCCTTCCACATTCCATCTCCGTTTCCCACCCACACGCTTCATCCATCTTTACCTTTTAACTCTTTCAACTTTTTTTTCCCAACCAACTTTTCAAACCACATTCAAAATGCCCCCTAAGGCCGCTGAGAAGAAGCCCTCCACTGGTGGCAAGGCCCCAGTTGGCGGCAAGGCCCCCGCTGAGAAGAAGGAGGCTGGCAAGAAGACTGCCACCGCTGCCACTGGCGAGAAGAAGAAGCGCGGCAAGACCCGCAAGGAGACCTACTCTTCTTACATCTACAAGGGTGCGTCGATTCCTGAAAACAACATCCCGACCAAGTGAAAACGCGTCCAATACTGACTCCATTTCCAGTCCTCAAGCAGGTCCACCCCGACACTGGTATCTCCACTCGTGCCATGTCCATCCTGAACTCCTTTGTCAACGGTATGTTTTTTCTTCGCAGCACTCAAAAACAAACGCGTCTACGCGTTTTCTTGTCACGTCATGTTTTCTGACTTCATTTTCCAGACATCTTCGAGCGTGTCGCTACCGAGGCCTCCAAGCTGGCTGCTTACAACAAGAAGTCCACCATCTCCTCCCGGGAGATCCAGACCTCTGTGCGCCTCATCCTCCCCGGTGAGCTGGCCAAGCACGCCGTCTCTGAGGGCACCAAGGCTGTTACCAAGTACTCTTCTTCCGCCAAATAAGCGGCTTCTTTACGTTTTCTTTCCAGCTTGCTTTTGTTTTTACTACCTCTTGATCTGTTATGGGCTCTGAGGTGGTCGGTTATGGGTGTTTTGCGGGTTTCTAATGCGTCATGGGATGGCTTGAATTTTCTTTTCCCCGATGGGTGATTTTATTTTGAATGGTTACCACTCGATACGTGAATGCGGTGTAACATAACTCGGGTCTGGGGCAGGCATGGATTGGCCTCCCCTACTAGAACGCGAAATTCCAAATGCTTAATTGCATTGCATCATGATTCTATTTCTCTCTTTCCTGGTAAAAAGAAAATCTCCCCACGCAGATTAAAAAGAAGCAATCTGCCATCTACTGGTTTGTCTAGAACTCTCACTCCATCTCATCTGAATCATCCAGCGCCTCAACTTCATCCAGAGCCTCCGCCCGACCATGGCCATGATCTGACTGATGCTGACTGGGGAAGATGTGCACGATGGGCTGTCCAGGCGTGGATTGGATTCGTTTCTTCCAGTCCGCCAAATCATCTTCGTCTTTGATAAGAAATCCAATCAACATGCTGGGATCCATGTCTTTGATATGGATTCTCCGCAGTCTGCTGGTGTAATAGCTATCCAGTTCCTCTTGGGTGTAAAGCCCATCTGATCGATAGGGCGTTGCAGGCCGAGTGGTATGTGGATCAAGGAAAAAGAGGTGGCAGTCTTGAGCCCCTACAAAGTAATGCGATGCAGATGGGCGTCCACTAGTTTAGTTAGCGCATACTTTATATCGGGCATACGAACAGATGCATGGACCTACCCTGCAATGCCAACGGATTGGGGGTATGTCAGTGCAGCTCGGAGTCCATCCCAGTACGCTGGGGTGACATTATCGATCCCCAGCCTAGTTCCTATCAGGATGAGTGTTGGTTGAATTCGACCTGAGCTATCGTGTGACACGTGTGCAAATGTGTCTTCATAGACGTCCGATGTGTCGTTGGTTACATAGACCCTGAGTTGGGGGGTCTCGCTCTGGGTTGAAAGTAGTCTATCGCCATCAGCATCACCTTCATGGCTCGAGTTTTGGTAACACGTACTGGATACATTTAGCAGTTGCCGAGGGCCCAAACCATTCACCTGGGTATTTTCCGCACGATTCTGCCCCACGATTGACAAACTGGTGTATGGAGAAGGGAGCTTCGGGGTGATCGGCGAACATCGATATTAGCTTTGACTCTTCCTCCACTTTCTCCCCCCGGCGCCAGTCTGGTTGGTATCTCTGGTTAGCTCTATTTTGGGGGGGGGGGGGGGGCA
>LACB01000435.1:0-23382 GCA_030142185.1 Penicillium thymicola
TTCACACATTCCTGACTTTCTGTAATCGAACGCAAGGGCTTCTACCGTTAAATGACCCAGGCAGTTTCGATCGACACCATGGTAATTATTCCAGCAGTTTGTTTCCAACGGAAAGCGAGCGACTTGAGCGTTGCATTTAGTAAATGCGAGATGAAGGGGAGTCCGCCCACTTTTATCAATAACACAACCGAGTTCAGGAATATCATCAAAAGATGGAAGCTTTCAATCAAAATTCAGTGAAGGGCCTTCGAGATTGGACAAAGATGCAATTCATGGGAGGTGGTGTTCATGAATTCATAGACACTATTGGAGGATATAAGTCAACGATCTCAGTCAGTCTTGGCATAAATACGATGTTAGTTGCAATTCGGTGCCTACCATGGACTCGGCTAACCTCATTCAACAAGGCATACCTCCAAAGTCTCGCACCAAGACCTTCAAGAGTATGATGAAATGGCTAAGGATACGGCATACAATCTTGGAGTCCATTTACAGCGAATTGATGATAAATTGGCACAGTCTACTTTCGACAACGCTTGTAACTCAGAGATCCGTGTGGATCTGGAAGACGAGAGAAAAGCAACTATACAATGCCTTCGTATTTGTGAAGACGGGAAGTCTCGTGTTGAATCCTTGATAAGTCGAGGATCGTCTCAAGCGTCCCAAAACACTGCTGAAGAGGTGTGCAACATGGCCAGCGAAGTTCCCAGTCAGAAGATATACAGCATTGGCGAGGTAAGTGCTTCTGGCGGCAGTGACCAAGTAGTAGTGGCTACTATGGCGGGTTCATTCAGTATCGAGAAAGCAGAATCTCGTGCCAACTCAGCGCAGTTGCTTGGCGCAATGACGGATGAGACTCTCAAACATCGAGTCGAGGATCACTATGTATAAATCGCCAAAGAAGGCCGCGCCAACGGTATCAGCTACGTCCTAGAATTGGCTGCACGTCTACAGTCACGTTTGATCATGAGTAGCGGCAGCAGCATCAACTATACCTATGATGACAATACTAAGGACTTCCCACTTGGGCAGCCATTCTATATGGACATGTCACACGACGACGTCATTGTGTCGGTGTTGAGTGCCCTAGGCCTCAACCATTTCAAGGCTGGTGGTCCCCATGGTTTGACAACCTCCGTCCCCCACGCACCTCCTCACAACCGCTTTCATATGAGCCAGACCGCGCCCTTTGGCGGCCGCCTGTTCACTGAAGTCTGGACCTGCCCTAAGGATGTAACCTTGGTCGTCTCCAAGATCAAATGTACGAGAATCCGAATGTTTCGTCTCGGTTAGATGTGACTGGTTATGTCCGTTTTGTGCTGGACAATGCGCCTGTTCCGATGGATGGACTGTGCGACAACGCCGACAATGGATATTGTCCCACTTGACCACTTCCTGAGCAAAGTGCCGACTCTGACCAAGGAGGCTATGTACCAGGAGGCGTGCTTTGGAAATTACAACATTACAACTCAAGTCGCCAACGGCCAGCCTATCCAGACTTGAGAGGTGATATTTCTAGCAGAGAGTACCACCGGCAATGCAGCAGTCATCAAACAAAAGGATGCATACTTGAATTTCTAAACTAAGTACGTATTCTAACTGCTAAGATTATAATATTTTGGTTTGTAGACGCGTAGTTAACAAGCGACATAATTCAACCAATGTGTAACTAGTACTTATATACATACCATTAGGTCTCAACCTAGCTCACCCGTTAACCCAGGGCCACTTTCAATCTCCAGATGACCATCAACTCGCTGAGAGTCTAGGCTAGCGACCGAAGTCCTACGGGCCAGAGCCAGGCTACCCCACTAAGCTTGAATGGAATGTGGGGTTGAAGATAATACCTAGGTATAGGCATGATGCATCTATCGTACAAGGAAGGCTCTTTGCCCAGCCTGCTTGAAACCTTACATCCTTCTAAGTGTTAGATGTATTTGTAATCGAAGAGAATGCTGGCTTCCTGACATTTTATTACCTCGCCTCTTTTTGGTCTCTTTCTGGCCTGTTGAATTCTAGTATATATAGGGTTAATAACTATTGTAAATCTTCAGATGGAATGCAGATGGAGAAACCATGCAGGTAGATTCGATATGTAAGAAGTGGACAAGGAGAGAGAAGAGAGAAGGAGAGAGAGAGAGAAACTATCTATAACATAGAGTGGATCTGTCCCATGTGGGTCCTGGGCCTCAGGCACCCAGGCACCCAACAATAACCTTTTTCGAGTGCACCTTTATTAACAGTACATGATTCTCATTTTCGAATCAATTGCATCTCTCGGACATATCCTAATGGCTTGGGGAATTATTTGAAACTCAGTTTTAGTCTGTGCCGGGAACTGTCTTGCTCAGCGAATCCGTTCATAACCACACTTCCTTTCATAACTTTAAGAAAACCAAACATCGCGGGATAACAATACCTAAGGATCCCTTGAACTGGCCGCTTTGGGTGCGGGACCTGGTCTCCCTTCTTTACAGCTACTGCACTCATAACAGCAAGGTCACTTGTTAGGCGAAGGCACGCTTGCGAGGGTCCGTATTTTTTTGTGAAAAGAAAAAGCGGGGCCGGTTAATAGTCTGCCGTAGCTTTCCCCAGGTTCGCTCCGCATTTTTGCGAGACCCCCCTTCTTTTCTCCCACGAACCTACTTCTTCCAAAGTTCATTCCGCTCGACTTTTCTGCCCCAGCGTTCTGCTACGGCATGATGAGGAGTAATGATGTTGCGGCTCGCAAGTGCGCCAAGTGCCATCGCGTCTTTTCTAAAGTCGAGCACTTGAGACGGCATCATAGATCACGTGAGTATCTCTTCCGAAACCATTCCACAAGACGACACGCTGAGAACCTTGCTTCTGTAAGATACGGGGGAACGGCCCTTTAAGTGCAAGGCCTGTGGGAGGACATACGCTAGAAGGTGCGTTCATTATCCTTGTAGTAGTCCGTCATTCACCCTGATGCGGTAGTTCGCAGTGATGTTCTGAATCGGCATATCCGTAACCATCATTTAGCACCGCCACAGGACGGGGATAGCGCAGTTGTCCCACAAAGCAGGCCTGCGATGGATGAGTTGCTGGAGGAGATTGGACCTCCGCTGGATGCCGATTATTCTGAAGAGGCAGATACAGGAAGCGGAAATCTTCCCTCCGACAGGCCTTCCTCGTCACCGCGCAACACACCACCTGAGTGTCCGACTCCACAGGATATTGCGATTCATGACTCACTCAATGATAATTGGGATGAGAGACATATTGATGACGACATACTGGGGCTACAGCCCCCGTGTACCGAGGAGCTTCCCGAGTTCCTTGGAGATATCCGCACCGCGGGAGTAACAGACGACCAGCGTCGGCCGCAACTTGCGCCTATCCCAAGTCCCCGGCGAGATTTTATTCCATTTGATCCACATATGGATCCGTCTCTAGGAATAGCACAGCTACCTATCACCCGTGACACGTTCGATACGATACCTCCTGGTATGGACTTTGGCTCTGTTATGTGGGATGACTTACTTTTGACACCACCAGCTTCTGGATATCGGGGGCTCCATCACCACCAAAAAGATAATATTTCAAATGAGCAGTTTGAGCAGGTGCGACGGCTCTGGCCCACAAGGCGTCGGAGAGTTACACCCTCCCCGTCTCCCATGTGCTGGGATGACATTCTTCTACATCCCGAAGATAATATCTTCTCTTCCACTGAATTGAAATCCATGGCAAGACTTGAGCCATCACCAGAGACCGGGTCACCCTGGGGACTTACCGAAGCTTGCCGGCACCGTCTAGCTCAAAGTATAATCACATATGCCCCTCACAGTCCGAATCAAACAATAGATCTCAACCGTGAGGGGCCATGGGACGGTGAACCACCCCCTACTGATATTCTAGACCTATGTTTGGATCTTTACTTTAGTCAGTTCCATGTACATTTACCTTTTGTTCACCCGGGAACATTCAAGGCCTGCGATACTCCCAGTATCCTGTTGTTTCCCATGTGCCTCGTGGGTATGATGATCCTTAGCAAAAGCGCAGCTCGAAAGTTGATTGCCAAGTATCTGCCAGTGAGTTCTCATTTTGGCTCACTCTTCACTAGGTTCAACTTATACTAAATTGTTTGAGCTCCATAGGGCGCTATTCACCACTGTAGATCTGAGCTTACGTCTCAAAATCTCCGCTACTGTGCAGGCCCGGAGTTATTGACCGTTCTGGGTAGCGCTTGCCTTCTCTTGTTTGTAGCCGCCTCGACAGCTGTGGGTTCCCTCTTTTCCTAAGCCTCCTTCTATACTGACACGGGGTCAGGAAATAGCCTTTGAAGACAAACGTCAATCGCTTTACGAGGAAGCAATATCTGTCAGATTCTCCCATCTGCTACTAGCCAAACCATTCACACTGCTGCAGACTAACTAACATTGATGTGCCGTAGGTGGCTAAAGATAGGGGACTTTTCGGCTCGCACGGTTATAGCTATTCTATCATGCAAGCCGTGGGAGACGATATTATCATGTGGAAAGCGTGGGCTCGGGTCCAATCCGCTCAACGGTAGGCAATGTTAATGATGGCTAAGTAAACCTCTAACGTTTAATTAGTCTTACGGCCTGTTTGATTTTAGCTGATGTGTACTCGGCACACATGCTAAACCTTGCGCCTATCCTTTCACCTGAGAATGTCCAAATGCCACTTACATGCTGCGATGCCCTGTTCACAGTATATTCTTCACAGAAGTGGAAAGAACTCGCTGCGATCGAGGACCCGTGGAAGCAGCCGCTCTCTGTGGTGCTTGATATACAGAATCTTCCATCAGGGCTCACTGGACTGGGACTTCAAACAGCTCTTACGTTGATCTGGCTCCGTATTCTCAAACCTCGCCGCCAAGGTCAAGGACACGCGGCCCATGTGCTTGAGCTCTGGACGCCCAACGGTACCTTATCGTGTGAAAACACGGAGGACAGCAATGCGCCATCTGTTGGATCCTGTCTGGCTTTGGCCTTTGATGTTTATGCGTGTGAATTCAAAGGTGGAAATGCGAACTCGCTGATCCTATGGCATTATTTGTGCCTTCGCCTAACAAGTGACCTTGCTGTTATCGAGGATGCGGCTGGTCGGAATGGTCCTGAAGCTGCAAAGGCAGCCCTTGAACGACTGAGACCATGGGCCGAATCCCCTAGTGCCCGTCGTGCTTGCCTACATGCGGCTCAGATGTTCATGGTGATTAATAATCACCGTCGGTCAGATGGAGTGATGCTTCATTCCGAAATGGCGTTATTTAATGCAGCACTCGTCATGGGGTTTTATTTTTTCACGGCCCCCAGCTTCAAATCGAGCGACGGCGCGTGGTATGACGTGTTTGAAGAAGTGAACTGGACCCATATTGGGACATTGGGTCTGGAGTCGCTGCCCCCGGACGGAGGCGTTTCCTCTCCGGTCTCGGCAGCCGCTGCGTTCATTCAGAATGGCGGTCCAGTTTGCTTCCACGGCGCAGAATACTGCAGTCCATACGGTGCCGCCCGGAGGTCATTTATGAATGTTGCTTCCCAACTAGAAGAAGTGGGTAAATGGAATGTCCAGGAGTATTGCGACGTACTGTATGTGATTAGTGATACTCTCTTAAAACCTGACCTCCAGGATATCGCACTATGATTGCCAATGGGAAGTTGCGAAGGGCTGGAACCTACATACTGTATAAATACGACCACAACCTCTAGCTGATGGATTGTGAATTTATATATCCATTTCTTGCTTACCGCACGTAGTCTTTGGTCACATAGCTGCCATGCAATAACTATATCGGGGTTAGGAAGGGTTGGTAGGCGAGCTTCAATGCGAGACGAAGACGTTAAACAACTCCACAGCGGTACATTGCGCATGGAAACACCCCATGCGCTCGAAGTGCCGCATATTTACTTGTAGTGGAGTATCTGACCTCTGGTCCTAATTACCTTTTCCATTCCTGGAGATGTGGGGTGCAAGGCACTCCGGTCTTATCCCCCACCCATGAGAGCATCAAGAGATTTTGTTGTCCGATCTAGAACATCCTGCTCAAAAAGCCGGGTCAACACTGTAGGGTATAGTGTGGACTGGTCAAATTTCTCGTACTATGTATATTCGAACCCTGTCCCTACACCGAGCAAAGCCCACATCTATCGAACCATTCGCGATATTACCTCCAGTCTTGATGGCGAGTCCTTACGTCCTTATTTAGATTATGGGCACCTTAGAGCTTTCAGAAAAATTGTTCCCTCAGTAGGATAGATTCAGGTAAACCACACCCCTGCCACCCCCAAATGCTTGATTTAGAACAATAGTTTGGATCCATGTTTAGGGCAGACGGGGGCTGCCTTATCTATCTAAAAGAACAAGAAAGGAAAAGAAAAGAAATTTACAGACTATGTTATACTATGTTATGGTTGGCAAAAATTATACTAAGTCCCACCCGGAAGGATTGCCCAGGTGGGGTGTGGGAGTGAGGGACGTCGTTGTATATAACTGCGGGGGCTGGTCTCGAAACCGAACAGCGAAGACAGAACAGAACAAACCACCAAAGGAGATACCATGTCTCAGGTTACAGAAAACGTTGCTTTTATTGGTAACCTACAACACCTAAAGTCCTCCGTGTTCACTCGATATCGGCTAAGCCTTGACAGGGTTGGGTGCCATGGGGTATGGCATGGCCAGGAACATCCGCAAGAGAATGCCGCCAACAGCAACACTGTACGTTTACGATGTGTCGAAGAGTGTTTGCGAGCGGTTCTGCCTGGAGTTGCGAGGTATTGGGCACTCGGTCGTTGTTAATTCGCCTCGCGAGGCGGCAGAGTCGTCGCAGACCGTCATTTCCATTGTCCCGGGAGCCAAGGAAGTGCGACAGGTGTATCTTGATGCGACGACCGGAGTGATTGCCGCTGTGAGAAATCCCGATCGGCTCATCCTAGAGAGCAGCACGATCGATTCCCAGTCAAGTCGCGATGTCGCCGAGGAGCTGCTGCTGGCAGGGGCAGGGACCTACATCGACACCCCTGTTTCGGTGTGTGGAAGAGTCTCCCTCACACTTAAAGAGAATCTAGCTAAATAATCTCGCTAATCTCTTTCAGGGCGGAGTTCCGGCAGCAAACGAGGGGACACTGTCTTTCCTCATCGGTCACAGCAAACCGTCCAAGACAGACGAGATCTCGCAACGGTTGGAGGCAGCAGTGTCAATGGTCGGCGACCCGCAAAAGCTATTCTACTGTGGCGCGCTCGGCGCAGGCCTCGCGGCCAAGATCAGCAACAACTATCTTTCGTGCTCGATCCTCCTAGCAGTTGCCGAGGCCATGGCCATCGGCGTTAGGTCAGGCGTTGACCCGAAGCTCCTGCACGAAATCATCCACAATTCCACCGGCCAGACTTTCATGGCAGACCATGTTCAGCCAGTTCCCGGGGTTGTGCCACATGCGCCCAGCAGTAACAACTACAGACTGGGATTCAAGACGCAGATGATGATCAAGGATTTGTCGTTGGGTGTGCAGGCTGGGTATGCGACCGGCATTCATCCTAGCGTCGCAGAGGCCGCCCTTCGCGTGTATGAAAAGGCTGCGGTGGATCCGCAATGCATTGTAAGTCGTCTTTTGTCCTGCGTTGGGCGCCCGGAATCGCCAGGTACTGACTACGCAGGATCGTGATGGATCGTCGGTCTATCTTCACCTTACAAACCCTCCCAAACAGCCCGCGGAGTAGTCTTTTGGACTGAGTATGAGAGTGGGAGAATTAGAACGTGAAATTAGTGTCAAGGTCATTTCTTTAGGGAATGCAGGCATTATGGATCAGTTAGGAATTACGAAAACCAGCCCAATAGCATAAGACGGATATATCTGAGGAAGTTAGTGGGGTGAAAGTTGCCATCTCCACCCCACTTTGTGGTCTCTGCCTATGTAAACATTCAAGCGTGCCCCAAAGGTCCTACTCAGGCAAATATTGCAATTCGTACAATGTCCAGCCACGGCATCGAGCTGCCGACCACAAAGGCACATGTCGAGCTTCTGCTCCTCAATGGAGGAAGCATGACAGCCGAATACCACAGACTCCACGCCGGGCAGCCAGCAACAAAGTTCCGCATGTACAACTGGAGCTTCCTCATTCGTCACAAACTACAAGATCGCGAACTACTATGGGACTTAGGAATGTCTTCGGTGTGTTTATCCATCGTAAATATGCTGAATGCTGCTAACAACCGGGTCCCCTGGCTAGCATCCCGATGATTTCCCTCCTGTCATTGCAAACGGGCCAATATTAGAGACAGGAGTCAAGGCTCCCTTCGAGTCGCTTGGAGCGCAAATAATGCGTCGCAGTGGGATCGTTGCTGACCAGCTTGACACAATAATTCTCAGGTGTGAAGATGCCCTGCACCGCTTCCCTCTATCCAAATACACCCCTGCATCCCCATGAGCCAAAGGAAATTTGGTTAAATTATCTTATAGCCACGCACACTTCGACCACTGCCGACCCGCACGCAGAACATTCCCGAACGCAACTGTCTTCTTCGGCCCCGGCACGGCGGAGTATTGCTCACCAGGCCACCTCGCAGACCCATCATCCTTCTGGGATGGGCGGTATTTCGATCCAGATCGGGCAACCGAGCGGTGGAAGACGCTAGAAGGCCCTTGGGTCCCATTCGGACCATTCGACCGCGCAATGGACTTCTTCGGGGACGGGTGCTTCTGGGTCATACAAGCTCCGGGTCATATGCCGGGGAACCTGTGCGCGTGTGCGAGACTAGAGACGGGCGAGTGGGTTCTACTCGGTTCTGATTGCTGTCATTCCCGGTACGTTGCCTGGGGATATGTTGCAATTTTCTTAGAGCGAATAACCGAGACTGATATGAGCTGGCCAAATAGAGAAATTCTTGATGGTTCGAAAGAATTCGGGACATTTGAGATGCCCGATGGCAGTACATTCTGTCTCCACACGGATGTTGCCGCTGCTCGCGATACACTGGCGCGCATACGGGTGATGGAGTCAGAACTTGGGGTGCATGTTGCGCTGGCTCACGATGCTACCTGGATGGAAGAAGGGAAGAACGCAGTGCTGCTGTCGCTGCTGGATGATAAATTTCGTGATGATATTCTCCAGTCGCTCAGACGACAGCTGCCGTTCTAGTAGATTCAACCTCTACCTACAAGGATGCTTTCGCCCTCAGTATTTCAGAAAGCAAATAATACGTCATGGACAGTGGTAGATACCATAAATTAATATATCCAGGCTGAAGTATGTGCTAGCTACGCCAGACAGGAGACGACCAAATATGCTTTGTGGGCTGCACCGCGGCGAGGAATTAGCGGTCAATGCCCGTGGTGCAATTAACAATGGGCTGTCGGAGGCCGAGGTCTGAGAAGCTCTGTTGCAGGTGATAGTTTATATTGGCATGCCTGCGGGCCTTGAAGGATTCTGGATACGTACCAGAAAAGGTGCTACGTGAGATTAAGGAGAGAAGGGTGGCTTTTGTGGTAGTTATATAGTCCCTGCCGGCTGTAAAGCGCCTTCATTGCGATATACTTAATGCAGTCCATGAAATGGACGTAAACATTTATGGCTCACTTTCGGACATGCTATTCATATATCTTTTGCAGTTAGGTAGCTTGGATAAAGCGTGTCGTCCGACAAGTCCCCAGAGGCTGTCCAATGCTTATGGATTAACTGGCGACTCTCAACCTCGTCAGCAATAGCGACACCCAAGTCTGCAGCTGAGATCCCCGTCAAGTGGCCATCCAAAACGACTTCCTCTCCTTGCTCTCCCTTAAGGGGAACGTAATCTAGCGTAACCTCATATCGCCCAGTCCGGGGACCAGGCCTGTACAGCGGACTAGGCGAGACAAACGTCCACGGAAAGGATGAATTGCCCTCAAAGAATAGGAGGCTTGCTCTTCCAGCTTTAATATAGTCAGAGGCCCTGTCATTATTTCGAATAGCGTGTTCGTACGTCCTTATCGTGTCAATGTCGGTCGCCGTGGCGGTGCCGGACTTTTCTGCTAGGCGTGCATTGCGGTAGGATCGAAGGCAGTCCCCGAGTGGCCCTAGGCGCTCCTCCATGTAGCAGACGTGTGCGTTGCTCTCTGCAATCTGTTTGCGATACGCAGCGAAGAAGCCTGGATAATCTGCCAGGGACTCGTGGGTCCCGGGCACCACGAGGCTGCCAGCACCGCCTACAAATACAAAGTACTTGACGGCCGCCAGTTTGACCGCGAGAATTAGCTTGCGGACAACTTCAATATAGGGCACTACAACGAATAGATGTCAGAGCGCGAAAGAGCAATCAAGGAGATAACTGGGCTTACTATACTGTAGTGCGTCCGCACCCTGGGTGTGGGGTCCGTATTCGCTGACAAGAGTATCGAGATCACGGAAGCCGTCCGCCAACTGAATAACCGTAGATGATTCAATGTCCAGTGGACGTGGTCTGTATCTTTCTTGGTTGCCAAAAGACTGCGGGTTGCGCGATATACCGACGACAGTATGCCCCCGACGGATCAGTTCGGCTGTCAGGTATGATCCTCCGAACCCAGCGGGCCCGATGACGCCCACGAGTGCACTCTGACAATTGCTGGTGTCGGACATTGTGTGGAAGTTGTTTGGCAATCCGAGAAGGAGGGCTATGGGCTGTTGATGCCAGTGTGTGGTGCGGGGTTCCCCAGTTAAGAACCAGAAGAGTATGTGGGGTGCGGGGGGAATCCTAACAAGTCAAACCATACCCCTAAGGCGCATTCCAGAACCTGCTGCTGGTAATGTGCTGCTAATTGGGGGATGGCAATTTGGCTATAGTAAAAGCAGACCACCCAGAGGTGCAACAACCCGTTATACAGGGTCACAAACCTATGCTTCCATGATGGAGAACATCGCCGAACGAACGTCATTCTTCTCCCAGCCATGGCTGGTGCTGGCAATTCCGCTACAATGTACAGTTTGGTGCGCATAGCTCGAGCACTGCTACACCCGACTATGGTATTTGCGCGCTGTGGACAAGGGAAACTTCGAGAAGAGAAATATCGATCTGCGCCGAGCTCATGGGTGCCAGAGTCTATTCCCCATTCAGTGCCACGACTACGGAATGATAGCTGAAGTACTTTGTAGGACCGGTCGTTCGCATAGCTCCCGGTCAGTATTCCGTGGATGACCCCGAGGCAATTTGCACAATCTATTCGCATTCCTCCGCCTTTGTGAAGTTCCGCTTTATAATTGAGAAAATGGAGCTTCTAGGTGGCATGGAATCAAATACTGACCTGGAGAATAGGCACCATGGTATTTTGCTAGTTCTAACCCCAGTTCCGAGTCGCATGACTTGTTCACGGACGTTGACCCTCGGCGCCACGCCGCAAATCGACGAAGGGTGATATCTCTCTACAGTATGACGAGTCTGGTCCAGATGGAGCCGCGTGTTGGCGAGTGCACAGCCGCTCTGCTCGACCGTTTGAAGTCAGGGAAGCATTCAACTTGCAGCATTGGATGCAATTCTACGCTTTCGATGTCATTGGTCTTATTACGGTAGGGCACATTTCAATTATCTGCGTGTTTGCTGTTAGAAGTAGCGGATAAGATGATCAAATATGGATAGCCCATCCTCTCAAAAAATTGAAGCCCATGTGGGAGTAGTGTCCGATAATGAAAAAGCAATCAGAAATAAAGCACCGCCCTACCAAGCGACTCACCTTTCCCGAAATTAACCGCATTCTGGTTGGAATCGGATAGGTATTTGGAACCAGTAGCTGTAGGGTCAGTATTCTATCCTATGCGACAATGCCATTAAGCTATAGTCAACTCAGTTAAACCTTGACAAGGTCCTTGTCAACATTCTTTCACTGATGTAAAGGATCAAATTAGCGTTGGAGTATTATCCTGATTACACCTCTTTGCCAGTCTTTGAGATTGCCCAAACAGTATAGAGAGAACCAAACTACACCGTCCAGTTTACCCTGCCAAAGGGACACTCAAAACTATGCCCGAGATTAGTTCCAGCACACAGTCGCCCCGCCAGTTACCATATCCTGCGGGTCCCCTGCCCATCCCGGATCCCCTCTTCTCGTGTTTCGATCTTGTTGGTAGACTACAAGGTTCTGGTACACTAGAGCTGAAAACGGCTCACCCACCACTGGAAGCTATAGCCTTCCCTTGGGAGCAACGTTTCCAGTCTTCCCTCGCAAGTGACGGTACTTACGCGGCCATATACCTTGCTTCCCGGGTGCTAGGATTCCATTCGGATCAACTGCATCCTACATCAAGAGTCAGACCCCGTCTTCGTACGGTTCCTAGGATAATACGCACCTTCAGTGTCTCGACAAACCTGCTATAGGCATGGTTGTTGAAGTCGTTGAGGTCCGCAATCAAATCTATCGTGCGATCAGTACGCTCGCCCCTCACCCGCGTTCAAGGCTATCAGGCGTTCTAAACTCACCCATGTGCTGGATATGTCCGCGGTACATGCCGTATCCCTTGTCCTTAGCCTCCTCATGCAGGGCATGGAACAGTCTATGCATTGCCTCTCTCTCTACCAGGCTGTGCTGGTCAAAGCTGTACATCCCTGTCACAACGACATGTCGCTCTTGCATGAAGAAGTCCGTCATCAACTCGAGGCCCGAAGCTTCAAAGATGGGTTTCGCCCGCCGCATCCAATCCAGGAGCCTCTTTCCGGACGACGGGATAATGGGCGCGTAATCCCCATGTGCAGCCTTTCCAGCACCGTCATCCTGTAATGGCCAGCTCATGAGGGGGATGCTCATAAGACTTGGGATTCCGACAAGTACATTTCCGTCCTCAAACGGAACAGACGCGGCGTCAAGCAGGCCATCGTCAGGTCCAGCGAAAAATTTCCCAATGAACTCGCCTGTTGGGGCCTTGTCCTTGAGAATTCCGCTTATTTCATCAAAGTGCGCCTGGACAATGCGCTGAGGGCCGTAGAGGCCGAACCGTGCAGTCCAACAGCCTAAGTTCAACTCCTTTTGAAGTTCCTTAACACGCCAATCGGGAATAGGACCTTCTCCCTTCCAATAGTCCTCCCGCCGGCCCCGGATACAGAGGGCTTCGACGACATTACCAACCCATATGAGGTTAGGAATCACTCCGTTACGGCGCATGAGACCAAGGGTATCAACCATGATCTCGAGGTCGTCGAATTCTGGCATGTTGAAGACACAAGACATGAACGCTGACGGCTGCGGGGTTAGCCAGATGCTCATTTTGGTCACGATGCCCAGATTCCTTTGCCAGAAAAGCCCTTCAACTGATGGCCCGTACGTAAACTTTGATAGGAATGCCGAAGGCGAGTTAGAGATTTTAAATTGCCCAGTCCGAAGAAGATCGCCATCGGCAAGCATCACCTCGCATCCTGCAACGCATTGATGATGGTTCGAATTTGACCCAAAACCTGTTCCACGATCTACAGTCTGTGTGCGATATCAGCTTTTGCACAATATACCTTTATCCATCGTTTTTCTTTTCTTCTTCCTTCCTCATCGTGACTTACGTTTCCGATGACACTGCCCCATCCCAGCGAGGGTGCGCTTGGCCAGACTTTCTTCTTGTTCTCCACGCAGTAATTGTAAAGATCTGTCCATGTTACACCAGGTTCCACGACCGCGTAGTGGAGGTCGTCGTTGATTTCGAGAATGCGGTTCATAAGGTGCAGATCCAAGGCGATAGATCCGCGCACGATGGGAGCAGGCCCACCGTAACTAACATTCAATATCATCAATAAGCCGAGTTTAAACTTGCCTGGGAAAGGTCATGAATACGTACCCAAGGTTCTTTCCCCTGGAGAATGTCCACAGCGGAATCCCGTGTTGATTGGCGATCTTGAGAACCTGGCGCAGTTCGTCCAGGGATCCCGGTCTAACAGAACAAGTCAACACCACAAACGCAGTGGAAGCCCATACCATGATGGAATTCGACTCACGTTACGGCCGCCCTTGGGACCCTGCGTCGGGACTCATCATCCTCGTAGACATCATAGGGGTCGACATAATGAGCGAGAGCCTCCCCAACAAAGACCGACGCGACCCCGACGGCAGATATGAGTTCCTTGATGGCGACGTCAAATGTGGCCCTGGTGACACCAAGCGGTAGAACGTTTGGGATTTTGGTCTTGGGGGTGGCAAACGTTTGTCGATGAGCTGCCTCGTACTCCGGATCTGAGTAGGTCTTGGGAGGCAGGGAGGATGTCATGATGGTGTTCGGCTATCGAGTCTGTGCTGTGGAGGTAGTCTCTCTTCTCTGTGCTGTGGTGATGCTGTGGGTTTTTAGAGAAATTCATGTGGGGGTCAGATGGAAATACTGTGGAGGATCTGTCTTGCTGGACCTGCCAGTAGTGCAGGGTGTGCATAATCCTCGGATCATAGCACCCGGCGCCAGCTAATCCAATGGAGAAAATATCTCCTACGTATTCTCAAATTCACGGATGTTTAGGATACTGAGTAGCCACTCCGTACATAAAAATTGAACGCTTTTGTCGCTGTTCTCGTGTATTGGGATTTGCGACGCATGTTGCTAGCACCTGCACAGTTCCATTTTCAAGAACTGACGACGAAGAGAAACCTTAGTTTTTATACTAGTACACTTTCATATACGGCGTGTGACGTGTATTTGTATCTTTAAGCTGAGTTGATGCGATATTATAGGGTTTCTCCTGCAATCAAAAGCGCATGGTAGGTAGTCTTAGTGGTTCCAAGCACTTAGGAAATTCGCCTCGGCGACTCGAAAATATATATTTTACAAGTCTCTCAAGGAAGCAGTTTGAAACACCAAAAATCTTCTATACTCACCTACCAGCACGGTAAAGCGCGCATAATTCAATATACGGCTTTACGGAGTGGTAGATACAGAATTTAGGCTCGAGCTCGGCTCTTGCTGCGCCAAGAGATACAGCTCTTTTACCCCGGAGAGCTTGGGAATCTTTCATTGGCACTGAATATGTGTCTATCCTCGCTTGTAAGTTAGATTTGGTTGACTGCAACGCTATGGTCTCTTTATGGCATTTAGCGAGTGTGAGGACGACTCCCCCACCTAGTGCCTGAGCCTAGGGTACCCAAGTTGATTAATGGAAATGAAATGGAGAAAACACTATGTGGATTGACTGTCTCGCACGAGAAGAGTAGGAAGAGAAGGGAAGGAGAGAGAGAGCTATCATATGTGCTCCCGAGCGCTTTGCAGGGTTTGCATAGTCTCGGTGCCTTAGGTAAGTGGGCCTTGGCCTTGCTAAGGATCACTAAGCGCATAATAAACTTATTGAGCCAAGCGAGGACTTAGCACCTGGGCAGGATTATATAATTAGTAATGCCTATAGGCCGCAACTAGTTCAACCAATAGAAAACCATGCGATCCTTACAGAATCTCACATACATGGAGGTTCTATCACATGGTGATGCCTCAGGCATCAAACATTGATCCCGTAAGGCAGTTAAGAGGGTGAGGCAGAGAAATTCAGTAGAGTACTTTCATTATACCAGAAGACGTCCCTATCAACGTATCCCTACATCGTTTGGTAGTGCACCTAGCTAATGTGTAGTGATGACTTAACGTATTACGACCATAGTAAATGCGATATATTCTCCATTGATATCTCAGCAACCAACTAGTAATTTGATCCCTTTATTTGTAGGTAGTCATTGATAAGACATAGTAGCACTATCTGTCAATCTTATAGGAAGTAGAGGGCTATATTGTCATTATTTCAAAAATTACCGAAAATTACCTAAAAAGTACAAATATTTATATCGCAATAATAAAGTCCTAAAATCTGTTTAAATTCCCTTAAGAGGCTAGGTATCACATAGAAAGTAGGAAGCTATAAGGAGAAGTCCCTATAGACTAATGTCGTTGAGATATCAAATTGTAATTTATCGCATTTACTATGGTGTTTTGGGGTGGACCACTCGGATGTGAAATACGTTAGATAGACAACATTCCCAGACACCAGACAACTCATGCTGATCCTTGTCCTTTATAGAACTGAGTAAGATCTGATCTCAGCTGCATGAATCCCTAATCCAAGTCAGCCCATTTTCCCCAATAGGCAAATGAATCATGGGAGCTACGTACCTCGAGCATTCTCTTTGCCACATCCGGATCCGCCTGTGCCTCTCTTATCATCTGGAAAAACTCATCCTCAACGACAGTCGTCTCCGGGTCTTTCTCCCACAGGCGTCGAAAGTTCGCGGTGGATAGCGGATCTACATATTCTCGATACTTGGCAGACCGGGCCTCGCTGTACTCTGTGAGGATTTGTTCATCCGCCACGCCCTTGTGAATTCCGATGAGAGCGTCATAAAGGGCTCCGACATCCGCTATTCCGCCTGTCAATCCGAGGCCGCCGCTAGTTCGAGCACTGTTAGCGAAATGCCTAGTTGAAGGAGGTAGATGCATACAAAGGGTTACAAAGATGGGCGGCGTCGCCAGCCAGGAGAAATTTTCCCACTCGCAAGGACTTGGCGAGTCGTTGATGCATCTTGTATGGGCCGATATTGGTCACCTGGTACGAGGAAGGCTTCGGTTGTCCTGGTAGAATCTGCTCGTAGCGTGCTGGAAGACGTTCGACGTATTGTTCTTTGGTTAGCCCAGGCACATCCCCATACGTGACTCTCCAGAGGTTGTCCTTTGAGATCTTTGCTGCCATGTACCAGTCCTGCGGGTGGACAATGAAGTTGGAGTCCTCATAACCGAATTTGGCAAAGTCATAATACACCTGTCGTGCCTGTCAGAGGGCTTGCGCGCTACACTGCGTTCAAGTTCCATGGGACCTGGATTTGGACTTACGTTGGTAGCAATAATTTGCTGTTCCCACGTCCATCCAGGGAATTCAAAGTCGCCAAATAGCGACCGTCTAACCTGACTATTTGCACCATCGCATCCGATGATATAGTCCGCACTGAACTGGTCAGACTGGCCAGACGGCAGCGCCACCTCCACCCAAGCTGAGAGGTCATCCTGGCCAACGGCGGTGACCCTGTGCCCCATCAGAACTTTGGTACCTTCCTGCTCAGTGGCGGCATTATATAAGATCCGGACCACACGACCCAGCTCGAGGGCAACCATCCGATCCACGCTGCTCTCTGGCTCGCTCTCGTGATTCAGTCCGACAATGTGGGACCCATCCTTTTTCCTCCAGCATACACTTCGCGGGAAAAGTCCTTCTGCGCTGATTCTGTCGAGGACGCCAGCACGCTCCAGCTCGAATTTGGCGGGAGCGGTGTAATGACAAGCTCGTGGCTGGTCGTCAAGTTCGGTCAATGCTTCCAGCACTTGGACTTGCACCCCTTGCTTTGAGAGAAGGGCTGCAAGTAGCAGGCCGCAAGGTCCAGCGCCGACGATGATAACCTGAGAGTATTGATGAGCAAATAACGTCATAGCGTAAACTAAACATGAACTCTTAAACTTGCCTTCATCATGGAATCCTGGGTGTAAATGTGCAAGCGATAGAGGAACTCGTTTCCTTTTGGTGCCTCGATGCAAATGGACTGAATTTCCCCAACTATAAATGCCATCCATGTGGCTATGTTGGAGTTGTGGCAAGGCTCCATGTGGGGGTTCAACTAGGGCCAGACGACCCCCGACTATCCATCCCCTACATCATGGGAGTAGGTGTTATCTCATTCCTATGTGCGGCGTGCGAGCCTGCTAAGGAGCGGGGAAGAAAACATGATGAGAATTAGAAATTTGAGTATCGCATTGTCGCAGGCTAAAGCTTTTGATTGATAGACTAAACTATAGCTTCCCTACTACAGAGAGAGTCACGGCAGCAAATCCTCCCCATTTCCCAGTACGACCGATGCTCCACGTAGCAACCCAAATTCATTCATATCTCAACATGACCATGAATGCCCAGCTTCTCCATGATGTTATGCGTTTGCCAGAAACTTCTATAGCGTTTCCCAAAGATGTAGACGGGAAGCGTAGAGATAATCAGCGCCGCACTAACTCCCCCAAAGACATATAAGGGAGTCGCTGCACCATGGGCTGTAATCCAGTCGTTGATAAAGTAGCTGTAGCCATAGAAGAGGAAATTCTTAACCATGACATTCGCCACGAAAATTTCGTTGCTCATTTCGCGGAAGGCGTCAATCGCGTAGCTCGAACACGGGCCAACGCAGAAGCAGATCCCTGCCAGTGTCAGCCCCCACATGAAGTCGATAACGTACAGGTTTCCTTGCGCTTGAGCGAGGGCACCAAACCCACAGAGACCGCCGGTACAGAGGAACGAGAATAGAACAAGCGGGAGCCTGAATTCAGGCTCGTAGACTCCCTTGTTGCGCGTCGCCATCCAGACCACTAGACGGTCCGTCGTCTTTGCTACGAGGATGGTTCCGATGACGCCACCGATGAATGGTCCTGCCGACAGGTACCCAACTTGCGCGCTGGATAGCAAATACGGCGGCGGGGAAAAGGTCTGGGCCACAACGTAGGACATCGCAACGTAGGTTGATGTGATAACAGCTGTGACCACGACGGTCCATAGTGCAACGACATTTGTAAAGCACCACGTTGATGGACGAAAAACAGATCTCCAACCACACTGAATGTCAGTGACTCGTATGCTGCGAACCCCGGACCCTGAATAATTCGAGCAGCCAGAAGAGCGTTGTAGCTCTGACTAGTGGAGCCGATTATACTTCCCACGAGGCAGGCGACAGAAGAGGCGAAAAACACCGGCCGCTTGCCGTACTTTGTGGCGAGGGCTGAGGTCAGCGGGCACGATGCGCCTGCAACAACCATATTGTATCCGGTGAGCAGGGTGATGTCAGTGATGGGCCGGTTGAATTCCCCAGCGAGCACCACGATACTGGCGCTAAGCAGAGGGCCAACTGTAGAAGCATTTAGACAGGCTCCCAGAACCATAACCAAGAGGATCACAAATTTCTTGCGGTACGGCCAATTCAGAGGGTCGTTGGGATTATTGGAGGGTTGCGGGGCGAGGATGACATCCTTGTCCTTGCCGGTGCCTCGTTTGAGTCGTGGGCTTCTATCTCCCTCGGTGTAGAGGTGGTCGATATCCGCTAGGGCAACAGTGCCAGGGACCTGGGCCAAGCCACAGCGATCGTCAAGTACACCCAAGCCCATAGTGAAATCGTCAGTGTAAGAGATGTAAGATCGCCAATAGGCAGAGAGCACAGCGGAACGATATAGAATAACCAAATAAGGACCTGCTATCAGCCGAGGGTCGTGCTCCCAGGACCATATACATTTCTTAGAACTGGTGACCGCGGCGAAAGCCATGTGGGGTCCAGCGAATCTGGGGTGTTCTATGTGGGCACAGTCCGGGGTTCATTTAAGGTTCTGAAGACTCATTGTGTTGCTTCCCAAGGTTGTATTATGAATGGTCTTTCTAGGAATTCTAGTGATTTGTTGATCATATCCTACCCAGGTAAGACCTGATCTAGAATTGCATAAGCTTATGGTAGTCTGCTCATGCAGTCTCACAACGTCCAATGGGGTTTCATGATGTTCTGAAAGGCCCGCTATGTAGTACCACCTTAGCCGGCGCACCGAAAAGGTGAGCGGGTACAATGTGTAGAGGTATAGGTTCCGCATCACACGGGTCGAGGGGGTGTTTGGCAGTCGTACTAGTTTGCTCAAAGGTTCGTATGTGGCAAAACTAGGAAGTTTTGGCTGTTGACGCAGGAGAGTTTCCCAGATTCACCCCACATTGTGGATTGCTACCAGGGTTCCCCAGATTTTCACACCTTTCAACTCACGAATGATGTCGCGTGGGTGGAGCATATAGATCCACAGTCTTGATACCGCCGCCGTGCCATGTTCTTCACGGATAATGATTTTGGTGCCCCATCTCTGCTCAATGAGACTGGACGTGCGGTCCTTCCGAACACAGTCTAGAAATTTGATCCCGACGCAGAATCACTGCAACTAGTCATTACGCTAATTATGCGAGCAGCTTGGATTTTACTGCGAGCCACTATGCACATGGAACGCGTCCATTCCTTTTTTTTGCTATCTTGCTTGTCGCTTAATATGTCTGACAGTGGACGATGCTCCTCTACCCCATTAATATGACATGGAAGATTATATGGATGAGCCCACTGACACTTATAGGTGAACCCCAAAAAGCCACGTTTATCTTTCAAATACATATTTTACATACATCTGCAACATTCTATCTCCAAGCGGCCTCCGCCCTTTGTCATTTGGTAGAGATAACCACGCCTTCCGAATTCACTTTGACCTGGCCAAGCATGTACCCTTCCTCCTCAGCCCTCGCCCATTCCTTTCTTAAAGTGCTTTCCGTCGCTGGGCTCCGAGGGACAAACCGCAGCTTACTAGACTTGGGAAGGGTATTCGCCCCATCCTCGTACGCCGCATCAGACACATCAACGGTGCCTACCTTGCCATTCTCCATGGGCGGCAGGACTTCAAACGCCCAGATAATACAGGCGATGGTGATAAAGAGGCTATTTTCCGCCAGGTGCATCCCCGGACAGATTCGCCGGCCGGCACCAAAGTCAAAATGGTCCCTGGCATAGGGGTCGGGATGCGCCGCGTACGCACCGGCCTTGAGCGAGTGGTTGAGATACCGGTCGGGAATAAAGTCGTCTGGATTCTCATAGCGATTCGGATCGAAGTGCAGTGCGTACTGGTTTATAGAAACGACTGTGTTTGCCGGGATAAAGTAGGCCTTGTACACTATATCTGCCGTCGTGTAGTGTGGTGATCCGATGCTGATTAGTGGGTCAGTACATAAATACGCGTAAGATTGTAGATATCTTGTGGAAATAATCTCACCTGGTGACTGGGCGGATCCGCAAAACTTCCTTGACACACGCTCTGATATACGGCAAGTCCGGCTCGTCCTTGAAGGTAGGAATGCGATCCTCGCCAACCACTCGTTGAATCTCTTCAAAAGCCTTTATCTGGGCCTCGGGATACGCTGCAAAATATTTGACGCAGCTGTTGAGGGCGGAAGACGTGGTCTCGGACCCGGCTTCAATCATTGCTGGGAGCAGGCCGTTAGCTGACAGGCAGACTTGGTGGAGGATCCATATGGGGACATACTTCCCGCCACAAAGCTCGCTTGCAGCTCGCTGATGTTGTTCTTCTCGTAGTCGGTCTCGATGAACTGTTTGACAAAACACTCAGGCGCCTGACCCTGGTCCATCTGTGTCATGAGGCCGGTCCAGTACTTCATCCAAATGGCCGCCTGCCGATTAAAGGACCGGAGGGCCTCTTTCCTCCACCACTGCATCCATGCCGGAAGCTTAGTTAGCACCGGTAGTGTTTCGGCCATGTACTTGCCCGGCGTTACAGCTTTGCTGAATTCGTCCATAAGACCGTATATCTCACGGATGTCTTCACAGTCCTGCAATATCTGTCAATGAAGTTTGAGATGCGAAGGGAAAAGCATAGGTACCCAAACAGGGATGCGCCGCCCGTAAGTTGAAGTCATCACAACTGCAGGAGATATTCCGTGTTAGTGGCTCCACCATGACTTGAGTTCCCGATTTACTGACCAGATGTGGTATATCTACGAATATGCATGTAGAAATTCTCCTGGTTCTCATTATCGGTCAGGATATCCCAGAGCAATTGCTTTGCTTCAAACTCCTGGGACGGAATGAAGGTGTTGGATGATTTTGGGGTTAGAAGCTTGTGGACAATTGCTCGGAGCTTCCTCCAGTGAGGCGTGTACGGCATTAATAGAAATCTGTCTCGGCGTCAGAAAGAATCACATAAATAGAACTCTCTATAGCTCAGGCACTTCGCACCTCATTCCACCCGAGAGTATATCGGACACAACGGGACTCGCCGCACGGGAGGAGGAATGATGCGACTGCTTGTCGAAAATCTCTTTGACGGCCGCTGGGCTGTTGATATAGATCCATTGCTCTCTACCTAGGCGAATCCTGAAGAGCTCACCGTGTTCCCTTGCCCATTTTTGGAGCTGCCGCTGCGGGTGAACGCCCAACCGGGATGTATCTCCGGCGTCAGGGACATCTCGCAGTCCCTTTGGTGGTCTTCTCGTGGAAATTGTAGCAGTGAGAAGGTGGTAGATGAGAAACGCAGTCGCGGCAGCCGCAATTCCAATAGTTATTACCGCCATGGTTTAGAATTAGGCAGGATGAGGTTAACTTGCGGCGCTTGTAGGTGGCATATAAGGATCTGGTCACCCCACATGGGAGGGGCTACCTATTTCTGAATGTTTGCTTCTCGGGAAACATTGTAGCCCTCCGAGATAAACCCGTAGCACCGCCTACACCAACACACTACCCGGTGTTGAGACATTGTAATTATTGTCGTGAGATGCCGAAGGTAAAAAGCAGCTCAGATAAAGGCCTTCCAAACTCGATATTGTAGGAGCCCAGTGGGATACAGTTAAATGGCGGATGTGGGGTGAGATGGTCCACAAGGATCCCCCACATTGCTACTCAAGCAATTCTGAGCATCGCCAACACCTGCGTAGGGTAATTTTGTGGGCTATGTATATGGGTATCCAAGTGGCTTGTCCGAAGGAATGGCTATGAGTGTCGACCATTTCGTTTTCATTTCATTTTCATTTCGCCCCTGCCTTGGATATAAAATGCCTAATAAGTTCCATACCTTTCTCAATCTCCGAGGCTCAAACAACCGCCATCATATCTACTGACAGGCTTTCTTCTATTCCCACACTAGAACAAAAGCATAATACTATATATACCCTATCATAGGTCAATTAAGTACATACGACCATAGGGTGTGGAAAATAGGGCTTCCCGTCCGCTCAGCCGTACTCAAGCCACACGCCGGTGAGTTAGTAGTTGGGTGGGTGACCACCAGCGAATCCTCACTGTTGTATGTTTTTGTTTTTTCTTCTTGTGTTTGTTTTGTGTACGGGCGACTAACGTATTTCACAGGCGAGCCGGCCACTCCAACCAAAACGCGTCTAGTAATTAGCACTTAGTTAAATCAACTACCTACTATGCCACCAATTCGATCTCAACGCTCTAAAGATTTAACTGAGTAAGAGGGTAGGCTTTTGTTAGCTATCTAGGCTTTTAAGAATCAAGAAATTCTATTTATAAGGTAGCACGCCGATTTAACCTACTACGTTTAATACTTTAAGATCGATTATAAGGCCACTAATAACGCGCGAATTCTCGCGCTAATTCGTCTAAATTGACTTTAATTAAGGAGGAATCGCTTAAAAAATAGATTCTCTCTATAGATCTATATAGAGTAGCCCTCCGGCCCTCTATAGTTCGAGAAATAGCGGATCTTCTTCTTTAAAAGTATAGAACTACCCTAGTTCTTTCGGTCGGCGAAAATTAGGTTATAAATTTTATTAAACGACGTCCTCTCCTCTCCTTCTAGTTCTGGAAACGATATAATTATAAGCGCGCGTGTCACGTCCTGCACCATGCAGAGCAGGGTGCAGAACCCGCCTGGACCCGAAAAGAC